>JAVHLV010000198.1:0-122808 GCA_036785495.1 Colletotrichum neosansevieriae | reverse complement strand
GTATTATTAATACTGTAATATACTGTGTTATATTATATAGTATATTATTAAGTATTATTATTTATTATATATTTTATAGGTCTTATATATTAAGGGTTTTTGAGATATTTAAATAATATCTTATAAACCTTATTTCCAAAAAGAGTAATAATAATAAAGTTTAAGGTTTTAAGGTTTAGCTTCTAATGCTAGCTTTAACCTTAATTTTAACCTTAGTTTTAAGCTTAACTTTAACGTTTAGCTTAACTTTATTCTGAAACTTTATTATTCCAAATACTTCATTATTCTAAATACTCTGATTACGTAATATTAGTAATATGATATATATACCAAAGAATGCTATTTTTATAAGAATTTCAAATATATTATCCATTTTTTGATACCTCTTATATTAATAGAGTTATAGCACTCTAAAGGTATAGTGATAATAATATATAAGTTCCTTTTATAGTAATAAGGAATAATATATTTCTTATATACCCCCTTAAGGTATATATATATTTATATAATACCTTATAATAGGAAATATATTTCTAAGGAAAAAGTAAAAAACCTTAGTAAAAAAATAAAAAATAAAATAAAAGTCTTTTATAAGGGAAAACTATATATAACTAATAGTCTAATTTTGCTACTGATTTATATATATCAGTTTTACTATTAGTAGGTAAAAAACCCTTAGATATAATATTTAGCCTAGTTTTAACTAGTTCTAAAATATTCTTGCTAACAGGCTTAGTTAGAATATCTACTATATTATCTTTAGATTTAACATAGAATGATTCTACTAAATTATCCTATATAGCATTTCTGCTAAAATAATATTTAATATTAATATGCTTGGCCTTTTTATAATATTCTGGATTTTTAGCTAGTTTTTAAGCTGCTTAATTATGTATAAGAATCTTAGGCTTCTTAAGATTATAATCTATAGAAGCTTCTTTAAGTATAAAGTTATAGCTATTATATAGATAAATAGCTTCTTTAACTGCTTCTAATAAAGCTATATATTCAGCTTTATAGCTACTTAAAGTAACTGTTTTTTGTTTTATAGTATTCCAGCTTATAATATTATATAAGCTAAAATAGAAAATATAGCTAGAAGTAGACTTTCTATCTTCTATATCTCTAGCCTAATTAGAGTCTAAAAGTCTAATAATATTATAATTAATAATAATATTATAGTTATAATATAAACTAATTATTTAATACTAAATATTTAGTATTTATATAAGGTATAAGTATAGGATATAGTTTTGTTTTCTTATACTTATTTAATATTTTATAAGTATATTATGTTTGATATATATATAAGGCTTTATTTTTCCTATCTATAGTAATCTTATTACCGAGAAATATAGTAGGAACCCCTAGCTTTTTAATCTTTATATACTTAGAAGTATTATTATAGATATAATCTATAGTTTAATAATTTATAGTAATAGCTAATATATTATCTATATAACAAGCTATTATAGCTTTATAACTTCTAGTATTTAAGATAAATATAGCTTTATTATAAGGTAAAACTATAAAGCCTGTTTTTAATAATACTTCTTTTAAGTATTTATACTATAATTATAGACTTTGTTTTAAACTATATAGGGCCTTTCTTAACTTATAAACTAAATTAGTTTATTTATTATTATAGTTATATAAGGCTTCTAATTTATTGATTTTATTATTATAAATAAATCTAGTAGGTATTCTAATATAGATATCTTTATCTATATTAGCATAAATAAATACTAAAGTAATATTAAATTGTTTAATAACCTAGTCTAAATTTATAGCTAGATTTAATAAACATCTATAGCTTTTAGACCTATAAATAGTACTAAAGGTTTTAAGGTAATCTATACCTATATATTAATTATAGCCTTATACTACCTAGCAGGCTTTATACCTAATAGATATATTTTCTAGATTATATTTTATTCTATAAACCTATCTCCTATCTAATATATAGGTATTATGGTTTTTTCTAGTATTTTTATTAATTATAGTCTAAGTATTTTGTTTATATAAATTAGATATCTCTTCTTCTATAGCCTAAATCTATTTAGATTTATTATCTAAACTTATAGCTTATTTATAGGTTAAAGGTTCTAATAAAGTATTAATACTTAATATATAGGAGGACTTTTCCTTATTATTATTATAAGTGGATAAAATCTCTTTTATTTATAGGCAGTTATTTATTATAAATAGTGCACTTTCTTCTTCTGCCTATAAATATTCTTTTAAATCCTCAGGTGATTTATAGGGCATTTATATAGTAAATTTAGACTTTATTATACTATTATTATTTTTAATAGTATTATTACTAGTTTTACTAGTATTATATTTATTATTATCTTTATCTTCTATATTTAGACTTAGATTTTTATCCTAGTTATTAAAACCGCTTAGTTTATATAAACTATTATATATAGGATTATTATTCTTATTATTTTGAGAAGATAGAAATATATTTTTATAGATTATTATAACTCTAACCTATAAGGCTTTCTTTTTAGATATATTATATACCTTATAGCTATTAGATCTATAATTAACTAGTATAGCTTTTATAGCTCTATTATCTAGTTTCTTAAGATATAGATCTTTATTCTTATAATAGCATATACTACTCTAAGTTTTAATATAAGTTATAATAGGTTTACTATTATTCTTAATTTTATAAGGGGTTTTATAATTTAGGCTTTTATAGAGAGTTCTGTTATATATATATATAATAGCTAAAAAGGCTTCTCTCTATAAATAGTTTAGTAAATTTGCTAATTTAAGTATTAATCTTATTTTATTTACTATAGTATATATAATACGTTCTATAAACCTATTAGATTTATATATATAAGCAGGTATAGTATTATGCTTTATTCCACTATTAATATATTCTTTATTAATAGTTTTATTATTAAATTTAGTATCTCTATTAGTACTAAATTCTTTTATCTTAAATATAATAGTTTTATATTAATCTTTATATTTAATAAAAGATAGATAAACTTCTAATTCACTCTTAGTTTTTAATAATTTACTAAAAGCAAATCTAGAATTTCTATCTATAAATATAATAAAATATCTATAATTATTATAGGTTATAGGTGTTATAGGTCTATAGATATCTATAGCCACCTTATATAAATAAGAATAATTTTTTAACCTATTATTAGATATTCTATTTACTTTATTAGTGAATTTGCCTAGAATATAGGCTTTATAAGTAATATTATTTACTTTTAATATATTATCTGTTATTATTTTATCCTTATATAGCTATTTTAAAGCTTATATGCTAATATAGCCTAATCTTTTATGCTATAATAGAGCTTTTTGTTCTGCTATTTCTAAGGGACTTTTCTTAGATAATTTATCTTCTTAGGTATTTATATCTTCTAATAACTTATTATTTTGAATAGTTATTTCATTTCCGTCTTTATTATCTATATTATTTAATATAGTATTAGTTAAGTATAAAGAGGGATCTTTTATTACTTTAGTATTAAAGTAATATAGGTTATCCTTCTTACTCCCTTTAACTAATAGTATATTATTAGTTATATAGTATAATAAAGGAGTGCTTTTCTAAACTATATAAGTAATAGCTTGTTTATCTAGTTAGGATTAACTTAGAAGATTAATATCTAAGTTTGGTATATAAAAACAGTTATATAAAATAACACTTTTATTATTAGGAAGCTTTAATATAATATCTCTAGCTAAAGTAGCTAAAAGAGTGTTTGCTTTTCCCTATTTAACTTGTTTATCTATTTTGTAAGTTTTATAAAAATAATCCTTATTATTAATAATATAAATTATAGCACCCGTATCAAGATAAAACTTAATAGTATTTGAATTATTCTGGAATATACTATTATTGTTTTATATAATATCTTATATTATATAACCTATTTCAGGTTTAGTATGCTTCTTATTATTATAAAGTAGGGTTATATTTACATTTTTAAACTTAATATATTCTTCTTTATTATTAATATCTATATTTAGATTTAATATAGAAGGGATTTAAATTATATTAACTTCTTTAATATTATAGGAGTCTGATAATTTAATAACTCTTTTATCTTCTTCTTTATCTTTAACTAATAGAGCAGTTTTATTATTCTTTTTAGTTAGTTTGTTTTTAAAAGAAGTAGATTTATAAGTCTTTTTATCTAAATCTTTATTTTTAGGTTTAGATTTAGTTATATTATTAAAGGCTTATTTCCACTTATTTGGAGCTTTTTCAGGATATAAGAAAAAGCAGTCTACTTCTATATATCCTGGTTTTTTATAGTTTTTATAGAATAAACCCTTAGTCTTTTTCTAAGGTTTTTTAGTTTTATTCTTAGCCTTAATATAAGTAATATTATTACTTATATCCTCTTTTCTTTTAGATATATCTAATAAATTAGTAAACAAAGAGTCTAGAGTATAGGCGTTTAAATTATTTCTTAGAGATTAAGTTATATTAGTTATAAAACCCTTATAACTTTTATATAAGAAACTTAATATTTTAGCTATAATAATCTGCTTTAGTAAAGCTAGGTTTTTATTAGCTAAATTATTAGTTAACTCTTTAACCTTATTTAAAAAGGTTTCTAAGTTATCTATATTTTCTAAGATTATATTAAAGAATTCTTTATAAGTTATAAACTTATTACTAAATCCTTTAAGCTTATATTAGTATGTTTAACTTAAGCTAAGCCTCAGAAGCTATATTATAGTTCTTTATAACTCTAAGAGGACTATTATTATATAATAATCTAATATAAGCTAAAGCTTTATTATTTATATTAGAATTAATTTATAATAATAGGATTTCTAAGTTAGTATTTATATCCTTACTTATAAGTAGGGATTTAAATCACAAAGCCTATATTTAATAGTTCTTACTACCTAAGAGTTTTTAAAAAGTTATCTTAGATATATATATTTTTATATCTTAATAAACTAATTTAATAACTTCTTATAAACTTAGCTTTATATAGAATTCTTTTTACTTATATTTTAAAGTAGTTTTATTAATTTAGAATTAATAAATTTAAAATACTTTAAAAGTAGATTCAAAGCAGTTTATTTTCACTTATTTATAAAATAGTTTTCTTTATTAAAACCAGTTTAATATATTTAAAGAATAATTATTTAAAGTAAGAGTAGTTTTTAACCTCTTACAGTATTTTTGTTTTATAACTAAATAACCAGTAAAGATTCAATATATTTCCTCCTTTTTACACTCATTTGTATATATATCTTTTCATATTTTTATTTACTTTAAAACCGGTCAAAATTAATAAGTTTAATTAAAAGGGTTTTATTTAATTTAAGGGTACTTCTTATTTAATTTAAGAGTACTTCTCATTTAATTTAAGGGTACTTCTCATTTATATTTAATAATAAGCCTTCAATTTAGGCATAATATTACTTTATTTAGCTATTTTAACTAGTTTAAACCAGTTATATAGATAGAGTATTTTAAATAGGTAGTCAGTAGAGACTTTATCCAGTAAATAGACCTCTATTATAGCAGAGAGCTTATAAATCAGGTAATCTTAATAATCAAATAACTCAGATAAAGTAATAGATTATTAATAGAGGTTATTTAAGTAGAAGAATATTATTATTAACTATAAAATCTTAGTTTCAGTATAGGTAGTAGAAGGTTATTCTCTTATATAAGAAATATTCTTATAAGGGATAGAAATATATAAATAGAGGAATAAATTGCTTTTAGGGGGGCCTATAAGCTATTCAGGTTATAATAAGCTAGGCTTATAACCTATAAGAACAGCTATAAAGGCTATAGGAGAAGTAGAAAAGTTCCCAAAATAGTATAAGTAGATTTCAGGTAATAAATAGTATATCAGGGTAACTTTTCCGGTTTATTACATAATATTCAGATAGAGAGAGAAATATAGATATAGAATAATATTTTTATTAATAAATTCATAGATATCTAAGGCCTAGAAAGGTAGGAGAAAAGGTAGGTATATATAGACAATTTAGTTTCTAAGGTCTTATAGCTCTTTAAGTTAGAATTAAACCTTATTTCTAAAAAGGGTAATAATAATAAAGTTTAAGGTTTTAAGGTTTAGCTTCTAACACTAGCTTTAACCTTAATTTTAACCTTAGTTTTAAGCTTAACTTTAACGTTTAGCTTAACTTTATTCTGAAACTTTATTATTCTAAATACTTTATTATTTTAAATACTCTGATTATGTAATATTAGTAATATGATATATATACCAAAAAATGCTATTCTTTATAAGAATTTCAAATATATTATTCATTTGTTAATGCCTCTTATATTTATAGAGTTATAGCACTCTAAAGGTATAGTGATAATAATATATAAGTTCCTTTTATAGTAATAAGGAATAATATATTTCTTATAGTAAATACTAGTATTTAGCTAAGGCCTATAGTCCTAAAGCTATATATAAGGAATTATAGAGTAGATATATAAAGTATATCTATAAATTAGAGAAACTAGATCTCTAGGAGAAGAGGGTATAGCTTATATTTATACTATAACTCTTATAACTAACCCCTTTATAAATAATTAGGAAATAAGTTTGTAGCCTTATATAGACCTAATAACTATTATGGAAGTATAGAATAGATCTATAAATAACTAGTTAGATTAAGTAGAGATAGTATTTACTAAGATATATAGACTTATAGAAAAAGGGATATTATAATTTATTAATAAGGAGGAGGCACTATAAAGCCTCTAACTAATAGCTAAATAGGTTTAGAAATATAAAAAAGCCTATAGTAAGCTTATAAAGTATAAGGTATAGATTATAGTAAGAGGCTTTCTATAAGTTTCTAGGTAAGACTTTATCTAGATATATACCTTAATATCTTCAATAGTATTATAGTAGATCCTATTAGCCTATATATAGCAAAAAGAATATTCTATATAGTAATAGAACTTTATTAATATATATTTTAATAGAGAGCTAGAGAAAATAGTCTATATAATATCTTTTTCTTTAAGTAAGGAGTCTTTTATAAATCTATAATATAGTAGCCTTATAGCTATATATAGTTATAAAGGAGATTAAGAGTAAGTTATTAAACTCTATAAAGCTCTATATAAGCTATAATAAAGTGGGAGATAGTAGTAAAAGAAGTTATAAAAGGTTCTCTAGTAAATAGGATTTATATTACTATACTTAGATAATATAACTTACTATAATAAAACTCTTAATATTATAATAGTAATATATATTAATAATATTTTAGTAATAAAGCTAAAGGCTGCTCTAGATATAATCTATAAATATATAAGTAATAAGATTAAGGTTAATAGCCTTAGAGTACTCAATAGCTTTCTTAATATTTAACTTACCTTTAATAAGGAGTATTAGAGAACTATTATTAGCTAAGAAATCTACTTAGCTAATATAGTATAGAAATTTAGAGTGGAGATTAGGCTTATAAAGATACTTATTAAGACTAGAGTACTTAACTTTATAATCTTTAATATAGAGACCTTATTAGATCTAAATCTCTAGAGTTAGTACTAGAGAGTATTAAGTAAAGTTAGCTTTAGAGTATTTATAATATAGCTAGACCTCTTCTTTAGTATAGAATTATAGGCTAGATTTTCCTATTATCTTAATAACTTTTATAAAAAGGGTATAAAGTGCTTAATATAATATCTTAGTATATATCTCTCCTTTATAATAAGTTATAATAATAAATATAAAGCTAGAGACCTAAATAAATAAGGTCTCTATAGCTATATTAATAGTAACTATACTAGCTATAAGAATATAGTATACTTAATAATAGGATAGATCTTCTTTATAGCTAATAAGTCTATATTATAGAGATTATAATAATAAGCTATAGTTTCTAAGTTCTTAATTAAAGCTAAGTACTATATCGTATTATTAATAATATTAAAGGTGCTTTAGATATATAATTTCCTAAGTAAACTTAGAGTAGAGCTTAGAGAACCCCTTTATATATAGGTTAATAATAGAGAAGCTATTATACTTATAAAGAGGAAGTCTATAAATAACTACATAAAGTATATATAGGTTTATAATCATTTTATATAAGAGGTTATTAAATATAGTAAGGTTAATTTTAAGTATATATTATTAGTAAATAATATAGTAGATCTATTTATAAAACTACTTAAGAGAATAATGTTTAAATAACTTTAGAAGAGGAGCAGTATAAAGCTATTTTAAAGCTAATATTACTATAGAGAATTATGCTAAGAAGGTTTAATATATATATAAACTAAGTTCTTAGTAAGGAGGAGTATTATAACTATAAGTAGCACCTTACTATAATAAGCAGGCTATATATAGTATAATATTAAGCTATATATAGATTAGAGATATAAGTAGTAATTTAAGGGCTTAAGTAATAACTTAGAGACTTAATAATATATAAAAAGAGCACTAGGTATACTATAATTTAGTATAAAGATAGCTTTACTTATATAACTTTAATTAATATGCTTATTAAACCCTTATTTCTAACTCCTAACTATATATAGGATCTTTATTATTATAGCCTAGCTAGGGTAAAGATAGACTAGAGTAATAATATTAATAATAAGTATAAAATCTATAAGCCCTAAGCTAAGGTATAGCATATCTATAAGACTACTAGAGTATCTAGGTATTTTTAAGTCTAGTTATTATAACTATAGTTTTTTAATATTATAACTATAATATAACCTCTAAGTATACCTCTCTACTATATTAATATACCGGGTCTGATACTAATATCTTAGAGGACTTGTTATAGGTTATAGGATAAGAATAAGGAAGAGAGATAGGCATAAAGCCCTGCTTGCAGAGCTTTTTATGCTTCTAGCTGTGAGAACCTCTTAGGAGGTTAAGGAGTTATCTCTTATATATATAATATCTTGCTAGAAGGTTTACCTTTTAGGCGTTTTTCACAGCACCTTGCTAGAAGGTTTAGCAAAGGCAATTCCAGGCTATAAGAGCCTTAGTAGCCTACTTAGCTCTAATATAATTAGCCCTATTATATATAGTGCAGCATTGCCTGCACTATTACTATTCTACTAGTCTATTTAACTAGAGTATATATCTAACTTTGTGATATTTAGAGGGTTTGCTTGCTAGTAGGAATATATAGGGTTCTTATATTATTATCCTTAACTAGTAGAGGGTATAGGTTAAAGTGCCTCTATAGTATTTCCTAAATTATACCTATAAACTGGGTGAATTTATTATAGTCTTTTTTACAGGGGGGCTGCGTTATAACTATAAACTTAAGTATACCTCTCTATACTATAATTTTACTAAATATAGATTTAACCTAATTCCCTTACTAAATTTAATATAAAGTAATATTAATATAAACTTTTTATAGAAGTAGGCTGCTATTTAGTAGTAACTAGCTATCTAAGTAAATACTACTTTAAAATACTCTTATTTTTAACTATTAATAATAATATCTAACTACTATAAAATACCTCTATAAAAAATTAATACTCATATTACTCTATACTAAGTTTAGTAGGGAAAGTAGGTTAAATCTATATTTAGTAAAATTATACTTAGATCTAGAGTGGAACTATAGTTATAATACTAAAAAACTATAGTTATAATAACTAGACTTAGCCTAGCTAGCTATAACTAGTAAAGAGACCCTATAGCTATACTAGCCACAGCTAGTCCTGCAAGCTTAAGCTATAACTATAACCATAACTATAACTATAACCGCGACTGCTGTCAGATTATAGGGTCTGGAACGCGCAGTGCAAGTCAGGCGCAACGTTAGTCCGGCTCTGCGCGCAGGCCTGAAGCAGCCCGGGCGTGCTAACTATAACTAGAGTACACACAGGAAAAAGGGGTTAGGATATGCTTAAATAAGGAAAAATATATAGAATAACATATATACTATAATATTATATATATATATATAATTATATCTAATTTAATAATTAACAGTCTAATATATACTATATTACTATAAATACTACTCTAATATCTTAATTATAAGATAAGAACTACTATAACTACCTTTTAGCTATATAAATATAGTAACTAGATCCTCTAGATTAACCTTCTATATATAAAGATATTAAGCCTTAAGCTATAGAATAGTATTAATCTATATATTACTATTTTAAATATAGATAGTATACTTTAAAATTACTTTAGAGATAAGATTATAGAGCTAACTATTCTAGATATCTCTAACCACTCTATAGATAGTATAGTAAATAGCATAGTAGATATATTACTAAGTAATAATATAACCACTATATATACTAATATAATTATAAACCTATCTAAGGCAAATTATAAGCTATACTAGGTATATTAAGCAGATTATATATTTAGAGATAAGCACTATAAAATATATAAGAAATAATAATATATACTCTAAGACTAGATCTATAATAATATCTACCTAGATTTCCTATATCTATACTATACTATAGATAAGAGCATTAACTACTAGATATATATACTTTATAAAAGTATTAATATTAATACTTATAAGTATTAAGCTATAGCTAGAAGTAGTTATACTATAACCCTAGACCTCCTAGTATATAAAAAGCTATTTATAAAGCATAATATAGAGAAATAGCTTATAAAGTAGGAAAAAGCTATTACTAAAGTATAGGCTAGTAACTTTATATAAGTAAAGAAGTCTAACTAGTAGTTTATAGATTTTATAATAGCTCTTAGTAATAGTAGTTTAGATACCTAAATCTATATATACTAAATAATAGTATAATTATATATAAATACTAGCTTTCTCACTATAGAAGATATACTAAAAGATATCTAAGTTACCCTTAATATATTTAAAATAGCTAACCTATATACTAAAATAGGCTAAGAAGTATTTAGCCCTACTATATTAATAGATAATAAAAATACTATATCTAAGGATAACTTAGAAGTATCTAAGAAGCAAAAATCTATTATATACTAAGTATATAGAGGAGAGTAATCTATAATACCTAAAAACTATAAAAGAATATCTATAACTATATAAATAACTAATAAAAAGAACCTCTACCTAGCTTACTATAGCTACTACCTCTTAGCTAAGTACTAGATTATATTTAAAGAACTATACCTAGAGCACCTTTAGAAAAGCAAATACCTCTACTACTTAGTAGAGAAATATATTAATAATAATAAGAAACTTATAAAGTATATTTATAAGCTTAAACTAAGTAGTAGATAGTATATAGAGAATAAATAACTATATAGCTACTATAAAGAGACCCTTAAGTCTATATTTTATATATAGCTAAATAACTACTAACTCTATAACTCTGCTATTCTAAACTCTAGAATAATAATATATATATTTAATAATACCTTATAGTTTACTATACTTACTAAAGTAACTCCTAGTAACTTTCTATAAATAAGTATATACTAGATCCCTATTAAGAAATATAGTATAGTTAATATTAAGGTAAAGAGGTATAGTAAAAGCATAATATATCTATAACTATATAATATAGCGCTCTACTATAGATTTATAAATAACCTTATATTACTTAGAAAGCTATACTAGTATAATATCTAGTAAAATATAAGCCAATAAAATAACTATCTTTAAAGATTAGATTATATCTACCTCTATATATTAGATAAGAAATATTATTAGTAGGTTCTTAAGTATAGAGAGACCTTAAAAAGTACTCTACTATAGAGTAAAAGAGATAAAATAGGTACTATATTCTTTATAAGTACTTAATAACTCCTAGCTAAGCACTATATATATATATATAATATAATAATAAAGCAATAACCTATCTATAATAATACTATAATATAGTACTAGTACCTTAGATATCCAGGCTTAGAAGCTATTTAACACTTCTTAAATAGTATAAGAGAAGTCTACCTTATTTAAGGGGGTAAGCCTATTATAATAATTAACTATAACACCTATAATATAGGTAAAGTCTACCACTAAGTATAATAAGCTCTATAAGAGTTTATTAAGTATATAAAGCTAGATAAATATATTATCCTAGACTTCTATAATTATAATAAAGACTATAAAAAGTATTACTTAGCACTATTTATAATAGATTAATCTATAATATATACTTAAAACTTTTACTTTATATAATAAGATATAGATAAGCTCCTTATAGTAATTAAGAACTACTTAATAATACTCTTAATATAGTATAGAGTATATATAAAGATAATTAAAATAAACCTTAAGCTTATAAAGCATCTATATATTATTACTATTATTAAGATATAAGATATCCACTTTAAGCTCTCTATTACTAATATCTAAGTATAAAATAGCAGAGCAGAATAAGTTAGTGCTATAATTAAAAAGTATATAAGAGCTATAGCAATAAGTATAAAGCTACTAGATATACTATAGCTTAAGATAATAAAGTTATCTACCCATTTATATAGCTATATATCTATAGCAGTAAGAGGCTAGTAAACACTTTTAGATAAGTAAGTTTACTAACTATATATACCCTAACCTTTTATATCTATATATCTATAGCTATAAGGTATTTACTATAATAAAGAAAGCTTAACTTAAGTAATAATACTATAAAAGGCTTATACTATATATATTTATTAACTTTCTAATTAGCTATATATCTAGTAACTCCTTTTATATATAGAACCTACTATATATAGAAATATTTACTATATATAATATAATATTTAATAAAAAAAAGTTTTTTAATAGTAACTTAAAGAGGCTTACTAAAGAGTTCTAGTATATAAACCTTATTATAATATAAGAGCAGATTAACTAGCTAATTAATAAAAGCTATATATAAGCTGCTCTATAAAACACTAATAAGGAGATAGATAAGGTAGTTAAGTATAATAACTAGATTAATAAGTATATAGAAGATCTAGAAGCTATAGTACTAAAGAATATAGATATAGCTATATTATCACTACTATAAAGTCTAGTCGCCCTAGCTACTACCACTATACTAGAAATAAATAACACTCCTATCTATATAAATACTTATTTTAAACTAATAACCCCTCTAAAGACTCTACTAATAGTATTTTTTATAGCTCTATAGAGCATATTTATAAGTATAAGGAGGTATAGAAAAAGGCATAACTACTCTTTAAGATATATAAATAAAAATAAATAATATAAATTATTATTACTCTAGTGCTATTATATACTATAAACCTTATTTAAAGCTACCTTTCTAGCAGGCTATATATAGCTATACTAGAAGTATAAGACTATATAATCAGAAAATAGCTCTATAGCCTAAAGCATCTAGACTAATTACCTACTAAGTATATATATAGAGTAAAATATCTCTAAAACTTTAATAGGAGTAGGTTATATCCTTAAAGTAGCTATAGATAAGATAGATCTATAATAGTAAGTATCTACTATAGCTAAAAAATAAAGACTAAAAAGTATAGAGTATTATAGAAGTACTATAGTATATAGTAGTCTAAGTAAATTAGATAAAATAGCTACTCTATTAGATTACTCCTAGTCTAAGTTATCTTCTCTATCTATATCTTATAATTAGTTAGCGCTATATAATAAACTTATAAAACTATATCTATTTATAAAGAAATTTCTAGAGGTTAAGAAATCTTACTTAAAGAAATATAAAGTATTATAGTTTTATAGTAAGGTTCTATATCTATAAAAGGTGCTTTATAAACTATACTACTTACTATTACTTTAGTAAAAGTACTTAGAGGCTAGCCTTACTATACTTAACTTTAAATAGATAGCTAGTAAGAACTATTATTAATAGTATAAATAAGTAATATTCTTCTTTTATATAGATAATTATATATTAGTATTTCCTTATAAGTATACTAAAAGCATAAAGAAGGCTATAAATACTCTCTAGAAGCACTACTACCTTAAAGGAGGTTAGAATCTATAATAGTTTCTCAGGATTAAAGTGCTCTATAACAGAGCTATATATAAGCTATAGCTATTATAGTTAGTATTTATAGATAAGATATAGAAGCTACTTAAGTAGCATACTATAAGCCTTAATATAGATAACTAAGTATATATATCTATAATAAAAGATAAATTAAAACTATATAAAGGGAAAGTAGCCTTATAGGAGATTAACTACTATTAATACTATATTAGAATAATTCTATATATAGTAGTAATAATATAGCTTAATATAGTATTTACTATAAGCTGCTTTATAAAGTTTAATAATAACCTAGACTCTATATAGCACTATATAGCTAATTAAGTCCTTTAATATCTCTACTAAATATAATATCTCTATTTTAAGTATAGCACTAAGCCTAGTAGACTAGATAATATACTTAAAGTTACTTTAGATACTAGCTTTATAAATAATATAGTTAACTAAAAGAGCTTATAAGTACTTATAATAAAGCTATTTAGAGGTATAATTATATAAAACGTAAATAAGTAGATAATAGTTATAATATTAATAACTAAGATAAAGCTACTTATACTATTCTAAGTAGTATATAAAGCCCTCTTTATAAGCTCGCTAATAACTACTTTATAAATTTAACTTCTAAGTAATACTACTATTAAAGCTACCTTTACTATATCTAGTATAATATTAATAATAATCTAAATCTAGTATAATAATTAATAAACTATTTAGCTAGTTAATATAAAGCTTATATTAGTTTCCTAAAATACTAGTATAGTGAAGAGAGGGGTTAGGTAGAGCATAATATTAGTTTAAGATATATATATTAAGAAGAGAGGTATCTAGAGAGTAGCTAGCATAAAGGAACAATATAGGTGGTTAATAGAGGCAGGCTATATAATATTAGAGGTTATATAACTGCTCACCTAACTAGATTATAGTTATTCTAGTGCTAGGTTGTGAATCCTAGTAGAGGCTAGAATCTAATCTACTAGGTGATATAGGCAATTATTCCTATACTAGCAGTCTTTTCTTTTATACTAGCACTTACCTAAAAGGCCTATCTAAATATATAAATTAAATAATAAGTTTAGATATTATTAATAATATCTATTTAAAGTGAAAAACAGCTAGTTTAGCTAATTGCCTAAATCCTTCTTAAATAGCCTAAAACTAGCTCTAAATAGTATAAATAGCATAAATAGTGTAAATAGCTTAAATTAGCTATTATTCTAATATTCCCTCTACTATATAAGTTACCTATCTCTCTATTTAGATTATAAGGGTATTATTATTAATAAGGCAGTATAAAGCCCTATTAGGCTTTACCTTTATTATAGTGTTAGCTAGGTTATCTTTGCTATTTACCTACTAGATCTTAGAGAGCTTATAATACTTATATAACTGATAAAGGGCTATAATATTAATTATAAGGTGTTTTTCCTTTATAGTGCCTAGCTTTACTTAGCACTTATATAGTAAGTATAAGTTTATATATATTATAGTAGGTATAGAGTTAGTAATACTTAGCTTAGTAGTAACTTAGTATAGTGTTAAGGTGATTATAAAGGCTAGGTTAGTGCTAGTAACTATAGCATAGATCTCTGAGGCTAATATGCTATAAGTAACCCGTTTACACTTTATAGAGCTATAATAGATAATATTGCTATAAATTATAAAAGTGGTGTTATTTATTGTTTTATTAGCTAGTATAATAATATAGTCTAACTATAATATAAAGTCCTGGTTATTAACAAATAATCTATCTATAAATATAAATAATTTAGTAGTAGATAGTAACAGTATAATAAAGGTTAGGCTATAATTAAGGTTATTCTTTAGCTACTAAAGGTGCTTATTAAGGATTATAAATATCCTTATTAGCAGGATCCTAGTATTAGGCAGTAGTTAATAGGTTAAAATAAGCCTCTAGTTAGTAAATTAAGGCTATATAAGCTTCTCTAGTATATTATTCTATATACTATTACTTTACTAGTGCCTTTATAATATTCTAAGCCTTCTATACTAGGTTAATCTTAGTGCCTTAACCCTTCTAGTATAGAATAACTACTCTAATAGATAATAGGGAGATTATTCTACTATTAAAGGTAACTAGAATAGTAGTAGTAAGTTTCTCCTTATTTTTAGCTATAAATTTAGCCTTTTAAAGCTCTTCTTCTTTAAAAGTCAAAAAAGAGATAGTTAAAAGTCTAATAGTATTATCTATTTATATACTAATAATAGTAAAGTGCAGGCTAGTATTATTAGTAATAAGGAGATAAGAGTTAAAAGTAGAACTAGTTATCTATAACTTATTATAATAATAGGTATTATAGATAGCCTATTAATAAGTACTAGCTTTAGTAATATTATATAAGGGTTTAATAACCTTTATAATAGTACTAAGAGAGTAGAGATTATAGATTTAGTTAGGTAGGTAAGTATAAATATCTTATATAAGAGTAGTTTATAACTAAATATATACTTAGATAATATCTCTAATCTAAATTAAATAATTAGAGCTAAAGGATAGTATAATAGCTAATAGGAGTTAAATACTATAGTATTAGATTATTAATAATTAGATTAAAATACTATACTTATTAGTATTATTTATACTATAAATAATAAGATAGGACTTTTTAAATAGAATAGTAGTCTTATTTTTAATCTTATTAACTATATAGAATTAAAAAAGATATCTATATTACTTAGAGGGGTTATATATCTTAAATTTAAAGACTTTATATTTAAGGAGAGTATTAATCTCCTTCTTATAGAATTTCTAAAAAGGAGAGCTATTAGTAGTAAGTTTACTAAACTTATATAGAGTAAAATAGAGTTTCTAATCTGCTTTCTCTTTTATTAATAAGAAAATTAATAGATTATTAACTTCTTACTTAAAGATATAGGAGAGGTTAGTAATAGTAGGGTTCTTTTAGGGTTATTCTTTATATTAGAGTATAGGAGAGGCTAGAGGAGTATTTATAGAAAAAGTAGCTATTAGTTTAGAGTTAGTATTAGTAAGGTTAGAGTTACTAGAATTATTAGGGTTACTATAAAAGGGTTTAATAGTAGTAGAGGGAAAGTTTTAGAAGTTATAGAAAAACTAAATAGTAACTATTTTAAATAAAATAGTAATTAAATAGTAGAAACTCTGCTATTTATCTTTTTTATAGTAAACTTATATTAATAATTATAGTAAGAGGCAGGTAACTTTATCTATATTTAAGCTATTATAAGTATTTAAAGTATTAATAATTTTATATTTAGTAGTTTCTTTATATAAATTATCTATAGTAGTATAGATTACTTTAGCTCTAGCTATAATATTTAGTAAGAGTATTAAGTTATTACTAATATATAGATAAGTGCTAAAGATAAAGAGAGTAGAAATAAAGCTATTAGAGCTAGTAGTATTATTAATAGCTTTAACTACTATTTAGAGGGTGAGATTAGACTTAGTATAGGGGACTTTCTGCTAAATAATAGTATAGGTATATTAAAGGGGTTTATAATATTACTTAGTTTTGCTAATATAATAATAAGCTTTAATAGATATAACTTTAACTATAATAGTTATAGATTTAGTGTTATTTTTAAAGGTTTTAGCAGTAAAGTTTAAACTAGTATCTATAATATATAATTAGGAGGTTTTTAGTAGATATAAATCTAGCAGAGATAGAGGGTTTTCTAGGTGGTTTTTACTAAGAGGTTAGGTAAAAAGTGAGCAGTATTAAAGCTAGTAGTAGTATTAATAATATATAGGGTTACTTTGCCCTTAAAATATATAATATTATAGATAATCTTATAATTAAAGTTATAATTATCTTTTAGTGAGAATTTAAAGTATTAGAGTGCTCTAGTATTTAATTAGCAGTATTAGTAGATCTTAGTTAGCTGCTTAATTACTATAGTTTAAATAGGATAACTAATATAATAGAGAAGGGTAGGTAACTTAGTAATAGAGGGGTAGCTAAATTAGTAGTAGAGGTGCTAAAGTTTAGTATCTATTAGGTAGCTAGCTTAGATAAAAATCTCCTTATTATTAAAAAGAAGCTAGATATAGCTCTATTTATAAATAATAGGAGTAATAGTTTTGCTCTATAGTAAATAATTATAGAGGTTATTAAAATAGATATCTAAATAATCTATATTATTTAGGTAGAGGAGAAAAGGGATATTAGAGAGTATAATATAAAACACTATTTAGCTAAATATAGTATTAACTATAATAGTGCTAAATAAGTTTTTATAAGATCTATTACTAAAATATACTTTCACTTAGCTAGTATTAGCTTTATTTATCTTAATTAATAGGTGAAAATATTATAAAGCAGTAACTTACTATTAGCTAGTAGTAAAGACTCTAGTAATATCTAAATCTAGTATAATATCCTAGAAAACTTTCTCAGAGTATCTACTATTAAGTATAAATAGCTATATAGGGGTAGAGATTCTAGGTAAAATAAGCTATATTAGAGGTAAAAGGGGTATAGGATTAGTAGTAGGGTTAAAACCTATAATTATATAGAAGGTAGCTTAGTTTAGTAGCAAATTAGTTAACTTATTACTATTAACTATAAATATAGTATTAGTAATATAAGTAGTAAATTTATAAGGTAAACTAGGCTAAGATTTAATATCTTAGTAGTAATCCTATAAATACTGCTTAGTGTTACTATTAGTGTCTAAATTAGTAATAGGGGAGTTTTAATTATTATTATTACCTTTAAAATTAAGTAGAAAGGTGTTAAAGTTATTCTCAGTTAGGTTTTAAGAGTATTTAAACTTAAACTTATTAAACTTTTAGGTATATTTATTAGCTAAGTGCTTCTATAAATAATAATCAGGCTTATAATAAATCTAGCAGTATCTAGGGCTGTTTTAGCAGTTATTATATATTAACTAATAATATAGGGGAGGTTCTTATTAGTTTAGCTAGTTTTAGTAAAATTTGCTATAATTAGAGCAATTTTAGTGGAAATTATACTATTAGTTACTGTTTTAGAAATATTAATCTATATATATTATATTAAACTTATTAGGGTTTTTAGAAGCTATAAATTAGATAGTAAGGCTTTAATTAAAGCGGAAAGCAGTGCTAATAGATAAATAGAGGGTATTATATAGGTCTTAAAGGCTTATAGGGTATTTATAGAGAGCTAGTTTACACTCACACACTTTCTAGTAGATATTATAGATCTTATATTATAGAAGAGTATTACTAATATTATACTCTCTGCTAAGTATAGGTTTAATAGTAAAGAGGGTATTAAATAGAATTTTAAGGTTTTTAGTAATAGATTTTCCAGGATTCTTATATATAAGGTTAGGTAATATAGTATTATTCTATAGTTTCTTATTAGTAATATAAAACTCTTTAGTTTTAAAGTAATCCTTTAATTATTTAATAATCTTAATATATAGAGGTTAAAAGATCTAGTTTATAATATAGTAGAAGTAGTACTACTAGGTGTTATGCTTTAATATTAGAGAGAAGGTCTTAGTATAGTATTATAGGGAAATACTAGCTTTAGCATAACAGTCTTTAAAAATAAGTAATTTAAACTCTAAAATATCTATTTTACTACTACTATACTTAAGATCTTTATTATTATAAAACTTTATAAGATCTAAAAGTTAGTATAAGGAAGGCTCTTTTTTAGGTAGTATTATTTAGGTATATAAAAGAGGGTTCTAATTTTGCTTAAAATAGGCTTAAGAGGTATTTTAAATACTCTAAAAGGGATTAGGGTTTAAAACTAGAATAAGTCTATATAGGGGTTTAGTAAGTTTAGAGTTATTAATAGAGCTCTAATAGATAGGAGAAATAGGCACTATTAAGGCTTTTAGCAGCTATATAGGGGTAATTAGAGTTAAAATAGAGTTATTAATATCTTTAGTGATTTTAGTAAAGAATTTAGGATTTTAGATATACTCTTTAATAAATAAGGGGTATTATAACTTAACTTTAGTAAAGTTATTATTAGTCTAGAAATAGTAAGATAATTATTTAATAATATTAGTAAGGTTATTCTTTATTTAGTTAGAGTTAATAGTAATAAATACTCTATTAGTAATAAGAGCTTTATAGAGAGCCTTAGTAGTAGATAAGTTTATATAGTTAAAGACTTTAATAATATTCTAGAAGTTATCCTTAAAGTAGGCTTATAGTTATAGACTATAGATACTCTGCTTAGTATACTTTATAATATAGTAGGTAATATAGCTTATAATCTTTACTAAATTAGTCTCTTTAATATTAAAATCCCTGATTTTACTATATATATTAGAGTTAATAATAGCTTTAAAATTATAAGAAATAGGGATAATAGAGTAATACTAAGATTAGATAGGAAAGATAGAAGAAATATCTTTAAATATAGTAGAAAGAAGGAATAGTAATTACCTATAGAAGAATTTAAGTAGTAGACTTATATTAGTATCTTATATATAGATACTTTCTCTAAACTATAGCTTTAGATATTAATCTATATATTAGATAACTTATAGTTACCTATATCCTTTAAAAGATAGAAGAGTTTAAGTATTAGACTTATAATTATACTTTAAATATAGATATCTTTTTTAAGCTATAGCTTTAAATATTAATCTATTTATTATATAACTTATATTTACCTATACCCTTTTATAAATCTAGTATTTTCTTCTCTTAGATAGAGCTTTCTAGTTTAGGCTTTCTTTATAAAGATACTTCCTAAAAAGGAAATACTTAGTACTTACTTCCTAAAAAGAGCTTTCTAAAAAGAAAATAAACTTAGAAGGGGTTTATTAGAGGGAGGAGGAGTTATTAGATATAAAAGAGGTTTATTAGTAAATCTCTTAATCTTATTAACTCTTAGAGGGAATATTCTAATAAGGGGATTATCTCTTCTTCTTATATATATTTATTTTTAACCTATATAAGGGGATTTTCAGGTTATCTAGTTAAGATAGGAGGAATATAAGAAAAAGGAGAAGAATTTAGAGTTAAAATAATATTATTAACTAATCTAGGTAGTATTTAATAAAAACTTAGTATATGCCTTTTTATTCTAGAAAAATAGATATTACTAGCTATAAAGCTAATTAAAATAGATCTACTAGACCTTTACTACTAATAGAGTAACTACTAGCTAAAAGCCTTTTTACTACTTACTATAACTTAGATATAGTTAATATAAGGTTTAAATAGAAAAACTAAAATATCTTAGAAGTAGTAAATATAGAAAAGGAGTTATTAAGATATAAAGAAGAAAGAGTTATAGTAAGGGTAAAGAGTTATTTAAAGTAAGAGAGGGAAAGTAGAGAGAAATATAGTAAAAGTAGATAGTAGATAGAGTTAGTAGCTTAAAATTAGAGGATTTAGCTTAGATAGTTATAAATAAATTAAATTAGGTAGCTACTACTAAAAGTGAGGCTATAATATTCTAAATATCTTAGAATAGGTAGAATAAAGCTATAAAGTTATATAATTAATATAATCTTACTATATTTATAACTTTAATAAAAGGATTATAGTAAGATACTTTAATAGGTTATTAAGAGCTTACTGCTACTCTTTTATAATAGGTAGTTAGAGCTTATTACTAATTAATAAGTTATTACTATTATTATTATAAATAAAAGGTTAAATTAAAGGGTTTTAGTAGTAAGGGGAGAGAAAGAAGAAGGGAAAGGTAGTATAGTTAGTAAGTAGCATAAATAGATGCTAAATATATTAAAATATATTAAAAGATACTAAATTTACTAAAAAGACTTATAGAGGGTTAAAATTAGCAAAACTTATAATTCTAAGGTTAAATAGAGGGGGAGGAGGGTTTTTAGAGGCTCTAAAAAGGTGAAATTATTAGTAATATTATATAGTAGAAGGGATAGAGTTTTAGCAGAGCTAAAATTATTAGTGGTATTATAGAGTAGAAAGAGTAGAGGTTTTAGCAGAGCTATAAGAGGTAGAAGAGGCTAAAAGAGGGTAGATATAAGAGGAAAGATATATAATTTTACTATATAATAAAAGATTATAATTATTAATAATAGTAGTAAGAGTAAAGTTATTATAGGGTGGTTTATAGTTATTAATAATAGTGAGGAATCTGAAACTTTACCTATAATATTAGTAATAACTTTAGAGATTATAGATTAACTATAAAGACTAAACACTTAGTAGTTAAAGCTAGTCTCTCTGTTAGTATAATAATCTAAATAAGAGGAGGCCTAGAACTATCTAAGCAGTAAATAATTATTAAATAGAGGTTTAAAAAATAGAAGTAGAGGCTATATACTTAGCTGCTAAATTTAAAGTCTCTATTAGCTAATATTTAAAACCTGAGGAGTAGGATTATTAAGATAAGGAAAACGTCTCTTTAGTTATTTATATAACCTTACTAATTTATAGTTATAAATAATATAATAGTAAGGTTATTTATTATAATTATAGGTAGTATAATAGTAAAGTTAATTACTAATTAGTATTAGTTTCCCAAAATACTAATATAGTAAAGAGAGGGGTTAGGTAGAGTATAATATTAGTTTAAGATATATATATTAAAAAGAGAGATATCTAGAAAGTAGCTAGTATAAAGGAATAATATAGGCAGTTAATAGAGGCAGGCTATATGATATTAGAGGTTATATAACTGCTCACCTAACCAGATTATAGTTATTTTAGCACCAGGCTATAAATCCAAGTAGAGGCCGGGATCTAACCCACCAGGCAATATAGGTAATTATTCCCATAGCTTATTTAGCTATAAATAAAGCTATAATATATTAATATCTATAACTACTAACTATAGTAGGAGATTATAGAAGAGTATATAGCAGTTAGTTATACTCTATTAGTAGAGATAATAGTAGATAGACTTATAAAAGCACTTATACTATCTTAATTTAAAGCATTTTATAGTTAGCTATAAATAAGTAACTAATATATATAACTAGAAGTAAACTATATATAGAACCTAGAGAAAGAGAAAAATATAAAGTATATAAAGGTAATAGAAACCTATATTTAGGATAAAACAGACTCTAATAGAGTTTAGGAATAGCCTTATAGATAGCTAGTAATCTCTAAGAGGATATATTAGATTATAGAGTCTAGAATATATAATATAAGTTAGATATAATATTAGTCTAGCTCTGTATATAGGCCTAAAGCAGCCTAGGCATACTAACTATAACTAGAATATATATAGAAAAAAGGGGTTATGATGCGCCTAAATAAGGAAAAATACATAGAATAACACACACACTATAGTATTATAAATATATATATAATTATGCCTAATTTAACAGTAAGATACTAAAGACTAAAGTACTGTTCCACACTATAGTACTATATCTTAGTGGAGTCTATAATAGAGATAGCACTAAGATATAGTATATAATAGCTAGGTGAAAAAGCAATTCTTATAGATATACTAGCTCTAGGTATACTAGCTCTATATCTCCCTAAATACTAAAAAGTAAGGAGTATTAATACCTAAAGGTATATATTTAATAATAGAAGTGCTTCTTTATATAGATAGGTATAATAAGGTAGTTAATAAAGCTATTAGCTATATTAATAAGTAGCTTATAGAGAGCCAAAAGGCTTACTAAGTAAGTATATATATTAATAATAGTATTACTAAGAAGAGTAGTAGCTATAGAGACCTACTAAGAAGAGTTAGTAAAAGCTAGCTCTCTTATAGTAGCCTCTAGGTATATAATAACCTAGACCTCTTCTTTCTCCTTATACTCCTTCTCCTCCTCCTGCTCCTTCTCCTCCTCCTCCTTAAGAGCAGCCTAGAGGATCTAGCACTAAAAAGAAAGAGCCTAAATAGATATGTTAGCACTATACTAAATTATCTTATATATATCTATATATATATATATATAGAATACTTATAACTTAGTTAATACTATTATAGACTTTATAGTAATATTTATAGAGAGTAATAGTAGTAATAAAAAGAGGCTTATAGCCTTAACTAGTTAGGTAGTAGCAGTAATACTTTATAGAAATAATAAGTAAAGCTTTTATCTATAAATAGTGAGTAAGTATAGCTATAGTATAGATACTCTATTAGCTTACTAGCTCCCTCTAGAATAGTAGAGAAAGTATAGAGCTTCTTAGTAAAGCCTAAAATCTTCCTACTAATAGTAGAGATAGTTTTCTTCTTAGGTATACTATAATATATACTATCTATAATCTTTATCTACTTAGGCTTATACTTAGGCTTCTCTAAACTATTATTAATATCTCTAGAGTATATAAAAGTAATATTATAAATCTATTAATAAGCTCCTCTTTATTCTTATTCTTATTATTATCCTCTTTCTCTTTAATAGAGGAAATATATTAATACTTATATATTAGCTTCTTCTTAGAAGCCTTAGCTTTCTCTATTAAAAAGATATTATTAGCTTCTATAATACTAAAAAACCCTACTAAATAGTAATAAGCTTACCTTAAGCTAAGTCCTCCTCTATTTTATAAAGAATAGCCTTAACTATTAAGTATTAGAGTTACTAAAGAGGCTATAGAATAGTAAAATAAAAGACTTATACTTATTAACCTTATTATCCTTAGCCTCTTTTTGCTTAATAAGAGCAGCTAGCTACTCCTACTCTACCTTCTTCTTAGCTTTGTAGATAGCTTTAGTGTTAGTAATATAGTTAGTAAATAGTGCTATAGATTATTTACACTTAGAAGCTATTTTTAATAATAATATTAATAAGTATAAATAGTACTATATAAAAGTAAGTATCTATAATAGTTAGTAATATATATAATAATTTTTATATATATATAAAGAGTTAACTTATAATTATTATAGTGTTCTAAGCAGAAAAAGGAGGAAAATTAAGGCAGAGGGTAGCATAAGTAATAAACTATACTGCTTAGCTATCTTTATAAGCAGTTAAGTACTGCTAATAGGATTCTGCTGCTTGCCTAGATTATATTACTATTACTTAAGTTATATATTACTTATTTACACTTTTTAAAGCATTTATAAGGGATATTTCTATTTATTTTACACCTTTAAGGCTATTTATAACACTACTTTATCTCTTTTATATATATTTAAAAATAGTTATAGCTATATATAAGGCTAGATTACTATATTAGCAATATTTACTATACAGCTAGGGGGTATATTATAATATAGTTTACAGCACTCTTAGCTTTATAAAGCTATAGTAGCTATATACTATAGCGCGTGATTATATAATTACACACTACAGACTATTTTACTATGCTTTCCGCGCGCACTAATCTATAGCTAAGATAGTTACTCCTTATAACTTACCCTCACCCCTATTTATAGCTTATAATATAATAGAAATATATAGAGTTTCTATATTATTATCCTTAACTAGTAGAGAGCATAAGTCAAAGTGCCTCTATAGTATTTTCTAAATTATATCTATAAACTAGGTGAATTTATTATAGTCTTTTTGCAGGGGGCTGTATTATAACTATAAACTTAATACTTAATTAGTAACTAATATTTTTATATTTTATATTAATTTTAAATGTAAAGTTAAAAGTAAAATTAATAAAGTTAGCTAATTAAATAACTTCTTTAAGTAATTTAAAGAAAAGAGAGAATAATAATAGTGCTTTAACTTAGAATATAAATCATAATAATAAGTAAAGTATATACTTTATAATTAACTTAGTTAAGCTACTTATTACAGTAATAACTATAGAATCTATATAAACTCTAAGGCATATATAAAATAATATACTAAGAATATTAAATAGCTTAATAAAATACTATAGAATAAATAACCAGAATAAGGAAACTTAAAACTTAGCTTTAAGAATAAACTTAGTATTTTACACTTTAAAACTACTCTTTAAGAATATTAATAGAGAACTCTTAAGGAACTTAATAATACTAAATAATAGTAATAAATTAAAGCTAGTTAACATTAGATAAAATAATAATTTAAGCCTAGAAATAACTCTAAGTAAATTAAAAGGATTAATATAAAAATATTATAAATAGTAGAGAAACTTAATACTCTTTATAAAGATACTAAAGAAAACCTATATATAATAAGAATAAATAGCTAGATTTAAGATAAAGAACTAAATACTCTCTATAACTTAAATAAATAATATAATACCCTAAAGTTCTTTTCCTATTAATATCTATATACTACCTCACCTTCTTAATACTAATATAATATATTTAACCTTCTTAATAGCTAGTAGATATAATATATCTCCCTCTTAATAGCTAATTACTTAAACCTCCTTAATAGCTTGTTTCCCTCTTAATATTAATGCAATACCTTAAACCTACTTAAGAGCTAATAGATATAATACCTTAAATCTCCTTATTAGCTAATATAATAACTCAAACCCTCCTTAACTACTAATATAATATCTTAACTACCTTCTTAACAGCTAATTTAATACCTCCTTAACTACTAATTTAGTACCTTTTAATATATAGATATAATACCTTTTCTACTATCTATTTAATACGTTAAGAGGGCGTAATATATAGTGTCTGATATTAATAGAAATAATGTTAAAAATTCATTTGCTCTAGATAAGCATGGTTAATAGAAATCGTGGGAATAGTTCAACAGCCTAGGCCATTAGAGTGGGTAGGCAGGGTGTAGGTAGGCAGCATTATATACACTTGAGAATACAGCGTTCTGTCTGAAGCGTCTCTACACTTTGGCTAGTGCACGTGTTAACGTAACACTGTTCAGAACGGGGCAGTGCCCCCACACCCAGCACATTTCAGGCTCCAGGACTTTGGGCACGCAGAGCGCTACCGATAATATCCTTGGATATGAACTGCTCCTGGTAAGGTAAAAGCTAAATATGTTTGCCGATAAAGGTGTATAACGCAGAAAACTAGATGGTTAGTATTGTTATTATCTATAGGAACCAGCCAGCCGTTATTAGTGTAATGCGCAGCTTCGTAGCGTACGATACAGGCCAACCACGCGATGCAGGCAGCGGAAAGTCTAGGGAAGAAACATCAAAGCTTTCCAACCAGAAGGGAAAGACATGGAAAAAAACAGAGAGTCAGTCCATCAAGCGTCATAGCCGTGCCAGAATGCCTCGGTCTCACGTAACGCCCAGTTCAGGTCAGCCTGGGACCGGCGGGCCTCTTGTCGTCCCAGGGCCTCCAGCTCCTCCATCACTAAGGACATATCCCTGGCCGACGGTACGTATAAGTATGTTCTGATGAGGCGTTCCGCTTTGCCACCATTGCTTTCTGTTACCCACGGAGTTCCACGCCACCATGGTAGTGCGGCATCGACGTCGTCGTGCTTCTCCAATGAGGACGGGAGTCGGGCAGCAAGCAGGCTTTCGGTGTAGTTGCCCAGAGTTTCCAGGTCTCGTACAACGCCGTTGACCTTTTCGCGAGCGAAAGCCACGGCCCAAAGTAGCGCTGTGCATGTGTAATGCAACGGTATGATGTTATTGTAAGCGGTTGCTACCATTGCGACCTTATTGTTGGCAGAGGCGGGGGGCGCCCCGCGCTTCCAGGACCAGAAGGGGCGAGGAGCTTTGTCCTGGTCTTGCCGGGAATCTCCCCGCTGAGCTTCAACAGCGGAGAGGATGTTCTCCTGATCGCGGAGAATGGCAAGCAAGAGGCTTAGATGGGTGACGAGGGTCGAGGTCGCATTTTCGACGGCCTCGATGGCCTGCGAACCTTCGTAAATGGCGGCGGGGAAGGGCGGCAGCTGGTCCTCCGAGCCAGCAGCAGACCACGCGTGGCGCTGATGGCAATGGTTTCGAAGACAGGCAGTGCTGAGCTTGCGCAGGAATGTTTGGGCGGTGGCGTTGTAGAATAAGACGTGCTCGGCAGACTCTGTACTGCTGTTATCTCTCATGCCACGATCACTCTCGGGGAGGGCAGGAGCACGGCCTTGGATCGGCAGGTCCTGCACGGCCATGGCCAGTTGAAGGGTGGCTTGGGTGAAGGTGGAGGGCCATAATGACGAGAAATGGGCGGTGGCATAGCCCAAAAGCGATGGTAGCTCCAAGGCAGCGGTGGAAATGGCTCGGCACAGGAGCTCAAGATGCTGCTTAAGGGGGGAGCGTGTCGACGTGGCCCAGCTGGAAACAGCGTCGCACAGCACGGAGGACAACTGGACAATATCGGCGACAAAGATGGAGACGGTCACGTTCCGAGGCGGCTGACGAGGGAGGCCATGGGTGTGGACGTGAGGGTAGACGAGGTAATGTTTGTCGACGATGTCCTGAGCGCCAACGACGAGGGGCAGAGGAGCGTCGATGTGATGGTGGAGGAGGGACAATAGTTGGTCGAAGATGGTAAGCGGCGCATAACGTACGACGATGGAGGAGGAGGAGGAGGGACCAGCTGCGTGCGGAGAGGATGAGCGATAAGGCGTGTTTCGAGTCAACAGGCCAGCGGGCAGCTGCTGTAGTAGAAGCGGTAGCCATAGCGGCGACAGCAGGAGGGCGATGGGGATGGCGATAGCGAAGGGATAGCTGAAGATTGAGGGCCGACGGGCCGGCACGGGGGGATATGGATATGCTGGAGGCGGGAAGAGATTGATGGGTTCGTCCACGACGCAAATGTGCTGGAGAGATGGCGCGAGATGATCGACATGGGTATCTCCATGGTCGGATTCGGCATCGGGGTTATCGGCGTCTGTTTGGATGAGGTTGCGTACGGTTCGGTCGGCGTGGACAAGGATTCCCAGAGGAGAATCAGGGGACGACTTGAAGCCATGTTGGAAGGTGAGGTTGATGCTCTGGGTCGAAAGGGAGGTCGGACAGGGACAGGGATCGAGATGGCCATCTAGATGGAGATGGAGATGGGGATCGGGACTCAAGCTGCGGTATGAGTCAGGGTGCGATCTCTCGGGCGGAGACTGCTGCAACTCGGCCGCCGCGTGGGAATCGGAATCGGAATCGGAATCGGAATCGGAATTGGAAGGGGGGAGGAACCGGACAGCAAAGCGGAGACTCGCTATCATCGGCCGTGGCCGTGTACGGGTCAAGTCGTGGTGGGTTGGGTCGTCGAGCTGACCATGTTCGTGGTCGTCGTGAACGAGGTCGCGGTCGCGGTTGCAAGCAGCTGAAGGGTTATCAGACATATCGCGTCGGGGAAATTGGCCGGGAAGCGTCGAGAGGAGAGGATGCAGACAAATGCATCATACATGGCGAAGGAAGGAGAGGAGATGGGAGCCAGAACAGGGGTGTGTGTGTGTGTGTGTGTGTGTGTGGGAGCGCCATGAATGCGAATAGCAAGCATGGAGGGAGCATGGAGGAAACGATTGTTTGTTCACGGACAGGGCTCCTTGCATTGCAGTGCAGTGGTGGTGGTGGTACCTCAATGCTGCCGCTCAGGTGGTGTCATTTTTCTGCTTCAATGTTACTGTATGCAATTAGCGAATTGATGGCTCACTGTGAACTGTCACTGGTCAGGATGATTAGTGTCACACAGTATGTGGTTAAAGGGTGGATGGATTGGTAGGTACCTAGCTAGCAGCATTGTGGGTAGGAAGGTACATGTAGTGACGCTGTGGGTCACGTGTCCATGGCAATTGAACACAATCAGGTGTGCATACTAGGTACTTAGCGGGTGCACGCACATATCGCTGAGTGGGTGCACGCACGTATTACTGAGCGGGTGCACGCACATATTACTGAGCGGGTGCACGTACATACTGCTGAGCGGGTGCACGCACGTATTACTAAGCGGGTGCACGTATTGCTGAGCAGGTGCACATACATACTGTTAGGCGGGTGCACGCACGTATTACTAAGCGGGTGCACGTACTGCTGAGCAGGTGCACGTATATACTGTTAGGCGGGTGCATGCACGTATTACTAAGCGAGTGCACGCATGTATTGCTAAGTATGTGCACACTGTGCATATACTACCTCTAGGCAGGTCCCGGAAAAATCTGACCGCGAGTGCCCCACTAAGGCACGTGATTAAGCGTTAATTACCTAAGCCAACACAGCCACACCAGCATAATCCTGAGCCGCACACCGCTCGCTCACACAACAACACAACAACAACAACACCACGATAACGACACCACAACATTATCGCCTCAACCACACAACTAAGCCGCAATCCAATTTTAACGAAATGATCCACGTACACACATAAAGCGCTCCCACGCTGCCTCTCGTTCCTCTTCTGCAGCCTTAAACGCCGCCTCTATCTTGCCCATGTTATCATACAGGATTTGATGAGCCCCGATGAAGAGGCTTAACGAATTATACAGGCTATTCCGCTCCTTTTGATCTCCCTCTGCTGCTGATTAAGCTGCGCCACGCCCGAGATGACTCCTTCGATGTCGCCCTTTGCTGCTCTATGAGCCGCTTTGTTGGCGTCTTCCAGCATCTCCCGCTGCGTATCAGTCAGAGACGACGTGCTCAGCTGGCCCTGCTGGTCGCCATCCGTCGGCGCTGCACCCAGAAGTTGGAACGCACCTAAACTCGCCCTACGCAGACGCTTGTTAGCTTTAGCCAGCCGCCCCTTGGCCGTTAACACTCTGCCCTCAGCGTCTTTGCACTGCTTCTCGGCCTCACGGAATAGTCTGCACGTGAGAGCTACTGCTTGCCGGGCCTCAAGCTAGTCATAGTACTCCTTTAGGATCTTTACGTATTCCACTTACGCTTTTCTGAGCTCTATTCCAAGTTCCTTGAGGGCAGCCTCCTCCACAGGGGATAATTCATCAGTGACGGGAGGCTGATTTGCAGGAGGCCCAGTGACGGGAGGCCCAGTGACGGGAGGCCTAGTGACGGGAGGCCCAGTGGCGGGAGGCCTGGTGAACAAAGCCTCAGTATTGGGAGACGGAGTGGTGGGAGGCTGAGTGACGGGAGGAGGCCTGGCGAACAATGGCGGATTGGTGGAAGACTGAGTGACGGGAGCATCCTGACGTCCTGATGCTTCTTTTCTAGACTCCTCCCACCAAGTCGGCAACAAACGAAGGGCAGAGGCGGACGGGCCGTCTCGTTGATTGAGCATGACGGTCAAGTCGGATTCGAGGTTAGGTGGTGACCTTGGCGGCATCATTGGTGACCGTTGCGGCTGCGCCCGCATCGCTGCTTCCAAGTTCTGTCTCGGCCGTCTCTCCGTCTGCGCCAGGAGGATGCGCTTCGGTGGCACCAGATGCCGCCGCATCATTGTCGGTGGTCGGGTCCGAGGCCAGCAGCAGCGGCTCTTGATTAGCCTCGCCGCCCTCTTTCTCGTTGTACCACTTCTTCACATGCGACAGTTGCGTAGTGAGGGACCTGGTATTCAACCAGTTGTCGTTGAATGAGGCCTCGCCCTCTGGGACAGTCTCCCAGTCATCATGGCCAATCAACAAGTCGATTATGTCGAGCATCGCATGGGTGAAGAGATGTATGTTGGACTTGGACTGCTCGCTGTCCGGCTGATCCGCGAGATGCTTGTGGAAGCAACAGAGCATCCAGCACCGCTGGGGCCGGTCGACCCGGTGCCGGCTCTGGCTTCGGCTCCGCGATAGTGGCATGGTCTGTTTCTCGTGGGTCAGCTGGTAGTCTCCAACGGAAAAGCTTGCGCGTTTTGCTGTTGGATGTTGCAATGATGGGGTTCGTTTTGCACAGATGCTGACATACCGCGTAATGCACCGGCCCAACCTGTGTCCTGAATAGCAGCGCCACGGTGCGGTTGCAGAGGGGATTTTCGATGATGGCTTGGGTTTGCAAATGCAGATGGGGAATGCATCAAACTTCGCCGAGGGTACTCGCAAAACATAAGACAGGGTGGAAGAGAAGACAGGAGCGAGGATATTATGGCGAAGAGGGAGGGACGGAGGGAGACGGGAGACAAGGTGCTATTAGCACTGTGTAGATTGGCTGTGACGCCGTCTTCCATTCATTGTCCATGAATTAGGTATGCATCTCCCCGTCTATGCTGTTGCGTTCCATGCCATCTAGAGCTAGCTACCTATGGGTTGGATCCCGTCTCGGCGCCAGCGCCGGGGCCGGGACTATAAACTTTCCACCACCACCACCACTCCTGGCACCGTGTCTACAGCAGTGGAGCCTTTTTGGCTTCCCTTTTTTTTTTTTTGGGGGGGGGGGGGGTTTTATGGTATTGGTGGTAGTGATATTAATAGTGGTGTGGTGGTGGTCTGCACAGCAGAACCACCCTCCTTCAGACAAGTCCCTTGCATATAGCATCTGTAAATTTAGACTAGGGTTGGCAATTACCCAGCCCGCAGGTACCTATAGGTACCCGCAAAATAGGTAGGTAGTTATGAGTAGTATCTATAGATAGTGGGTAATATCTATAAATATCTATAGGTTAAGTAGGTTTAGGTAATTAAGTCTATAGATATAGTATAAATACTATATCTATAGATTTAGGTAGCTTATAGATAATTATATCTATAGATAATTTATATTTTTATTAAAGATTATAGATATCTTTTATAGTAATTAAGCTAATTTATAGATATATTATAAATAGCTAAAATTTTATTACTATCTTATTATATTTTAATACCTCTTTTTACTCTTATATCTTAAACTACTTATTACTATAAAGCTTACTAGCTCTTAAAATAGCCTTAACTAAGTTAAAGTCTTTAGGTATAATAGTAATATATTTAATATAGATAGTAATAAGATTAATTACTAAATTAATTAGTTTAATAAATAAATAAATTAGAGAGGGGGATAATTATTCTTAAAAATACTAAAAAGAAAACTCTCTAAAGACTCTTAGAGAGCTTTAAGAGCTAACTTTACTTAGTAAATATTATTATTATAGCTAATATTATTATAGATTTCCCAGTAAACCTACTAAAAGGGGAGCTTAAGGATAATAAGATTAGTTAATTTCTAGTAAGTTTTAATTTTATAAAGAGCTTTAGCTAAAGTAAGTTAGTTTATAGCTATCTTTTATAGTAATTTTAGCTTATTACTAAAATATTAATAGTATTTCTTTTTCTAAGCTTAGCTTAGAGTAAGAGACTAGCTAGAGAGAGACTTTCTAGCTAACTTCTTAGTAACCTTAGTAATAGTCTTCTTAGTAGCAGTTTTCTTAGTAGAAGTCTTCTTATTTATAGTAAGCTTCTTATTAATAATAATAGCTCTATGCTATATTTTTATATATATAGAAGCTATAGCTTAAGTAGAGATTAGTATAGATAATTACTATAATAATTAAAAAGATATATTACTTATTTATAGTTATAGTAGTTATAAAATATAGAAAGAAAGTTAGTATAGTTAAGGAAAAATAGAATTTATATTTAGTAATAATTTTTATTAACTAAGTAGAAAGGAGTAAATATCTTTCTTTATTTAATAGAGGTTAATAATATAAAGTATTAAGTTTCTAAAATCTACTATAAATTATATAAGTATCCTAAAAAATATAGAAGTAAGCTTATTAAATAAAGAATCTTCTAAATATATTACTAAAAAGATTATAGATATTTTTATTTTTATATATTTAGGATAAAAAAAGGGAAATATAGTAAAGAGTAAGCTAGTATATAGACTAATTATTATATATTTCAATCTTTTTTAATATTTTAAAGCTAAAAAAAACTTCTCTCTAAATAATAATATACTAAGTATAATCACTCTAATAAAAGTATAATTATAGCTATTATAAATAAAGTAATATTATAATTTTACTTATAAATTTAAGTAGCAAACTTTTATAAATTAGTAAGTTATATTAAAATATTCTTAAGATATAATTATAGTATATTCTGCTTATTTTTATAGTAATTCTTTATACTAATCTACTATAGACTAGCTACTTAGGTTTAGTACTAGAGTAAAGTGTAAAGTAGAGTTAGGTTATTCTAAGAATATAAATACTAAAAAGTCTCACTAATAAATTAATACTATAAATAAGGCCTAAAAGGAAGTTAATTATACTAAAAGGCTCTTAGATAGTAAAAAGCCTATAAACTTAAAGCCCTTAAGGCTTTAAGTAAGTAAACTAATAGTTATATAACTAAATATACTAAGCTAGAGACTTAAGAGATTTAATAAATTAAAGCTTAATAATAAGTATCTTTATTTTTTAATTAAATATATATTAATATCTCTATAGTATATTAAAGGAAACTTATCTAAACTAGCTTCTTGCTAGAATAGCTAGCTTAGCCTTCTCTAGTTACTATAATATTATAGCTAAAGATAGAGATAAGGCTTAAAAAGATATCTCTATAGAGAAGATTAATAAGGATACCTAGATAAATCTAGATAATATTAAGAATTTACTTATTTTAATATAGATATTAATAAAGAAATACTTATTATTAATATTACTAAGTAATTTACTATAATTATTAAGAAGCTTATTAAGATATATAAATTACTATAATTAATTACTATAATTACTAATAAATATAGAAAAACTATATCTAAGGGTATTACTTTTTCTATAATAACTAGAAAGTTATACTAGAGAAACTTTATATTAAAGTTAATTATTTTGAAAATAACCCTACCTTTATAGTAGCTATTATATATAAGTATAGCCTGATTTAACTAAGCTATAACTACTTAGTAATTAGTAATATCTTTACTAAAGAGGAGATACTTCTTTAGTTTTCCCTTACTAAATATTAATAGCTAAAGTATCTCTCCTAAAAAAAGCAGAAATACCTAGTTCTTAACTCTTTTATTAAGAAGATTAAGATATAAATAATATATTATTATAGTAATCTTTTATATTTATACTAATTTAAATAGAAACTTTACCTTAATATACTATTCTATTCTTAAGATATATAATATACTATATATTATAGTTAAGTATTACTATAGTTCCTCTTTAAGCTATTAGTTAAGGCTATATTTACTAAAATCACTAGCTAGGTAGTCTAGAGAGGTATTTAAGAGCTTATAGATCTATCCTAGCTTTAAAATAACTTTACTACTCTTACTTAGATAGTTAACTTTCTATCTATAATAGATAGTTTATTCTTAGCTATTTTATAGCTAATTTCCTTCTTTTTTAAGCTTAAGCTTAGGTAGGATAGTACTCTCTATAACTAGCTATAGATTAGTGAGATTACTTAAAAGCTTACTTATTAACTTAACTTTTTACTCTAAATAGTATAGCTATTTAGATTTAGTAATAATATTAAAAATAGAAAGTAAGTAATTATTATAGTAATTATTTAAAGTAATCTAAGTAAACTAAACTAATCTAATACTTTATATTACTATTTTCTTTATTAATTCCTTAACTAAGTCTATATCTTTCTTTCATAAAGTTATATATTTAGTATAAATTATATAGAGATTTATATTTATTAATATTAATATAATTCTATAGTAAAAAGATAAAATATCTCTAACTTTTAAATATATTAATAAGGAATTACTTACTAATCTTATAGAGAGCCTTAATAATCTATAATTAGAATTAAATCTAATAGCAGTTTTTAAGAGAGAGACTATAAGTTATTTCTTAAACTAATTTAGTAAATATACTTTATAGAATTAAAAGATTAGTTATTTTTTAGTATTTTTAAATTTTATAAAGTATAGTTACTATACTTCTTAGTAAAAGCTTAAAATAATAATTATATTACTTATTACTAAGTCTCTATCTATAAATCTTTTAGTATTTTATAATTTAAACTAGCTTTTTCTAAGCTATTTTTAGTAGCTATTTTTAAACTATTTATAGTAGTTAACTAGTATCTATTCTTTTAGTAAACTTTATTATAAGATTCTATAGTAGGAGGTATAGTAATTTAATCTTAGAATTATTAATATCTAAGCTAGCTTAGATAATAGTTATTATATAACTTATACTTCTTTATAGAGTTTCTAGAATCTCTTTAACTAGCTACTTTTAAGGCTTATTTAGATTATACTCTATCTTTAATAGGGAGCTTTAAATTAGTAATAAAGAGCTCTCTATTCTTTCTAGAAAGCTTTTACTAAATATAAAGCTAGTTAATAAGTAAGGTATTAAGAGATAAATATAAGTAAAAGAAAGAAAAAAAAGATAAAGGGTCTAAATCTAACTAAATTTATAAAGTAAATAAATTAGTTAGAAATTCTAAAATAGCTATTTATATAATTATACTTTATCTTTTATTTATATTTACTTTATAATAATCTATAAATTTTCTCTCCTTTAGTATTCTTTATTGCTCTATTATTTATAATAGTAAGTTCTCTTAGATTAGATCTTTATAGACTAGACCCTTTTAGATTAAAAGCTTTTAAATTACTAAATACTACCTAGTTTATAATAACTTATATAATAACTTATTCCTCTCCTACTAGCTTATAGCTATAAGTAAAGATTATTATTTCTATTCTTAAAACTACTTAACTTTTTCTTATATTCTAGAAAACTCTACTATAGTATCTTAAATAGGTTTAACTTAGAAAATATATACTATAGTTAATAGTTTCTAAATTAAAGTATAAAGTAATTATAAAATTATTCTAGACTCTCCCTTATAGAACTCCTTATTAAGTATAGTTTTACTAAAGCTATAATTTAATCTTAGAAAAGCTGAAGTTACTCTATAAATATTATTAATAATCTTTTACTTATTCTATAATTAAGAACTTTAGTATAAATACTATATAATAATATCTTAACTTATAAATATATCTTTATACTTAGTATAATAGTAATAGTATAATAGCTATAAGTTAGTTAATATATTTATAGTAATCTTTTATAGTAATCTAGATTTAGAAAGCTTATAATATACCTACTTTAAACTAATAAGTATTAGTTTACTTTATTATTAATATTAATCTTTTTCTTAATTCTATTATAAACCTTATCTTTAAAAACTCTTATTTATATCTTAATTCTCTTTACTACCTACTATCTTAATAAACTCTCTAAAAATAAATAGCTAAAGAAGCTTTATAGATTTAATAAACTACTCTTTAGTTAATTCCTCCTACTATTAATATCTCTCTTATAATTTATATCTAGAGTACTCCTAGCTTAGAATACTCTCTGCTTAGTATTCTTTATCATTTTATTAATTAGTAATAGAGATTATAATAAGTACTTCTTAGTACTATTAATATAATTAATAAATATATAGTAATTAAGTAAGCTAGAGCTTTATTAAATCTCCTTAAGTAGATATACTAAAAAAATATAAAACTATTAACTTTTAAACTATTTTAGTAAATAATATAAGTTTATTTAAGCTTAAAGTTTTAGCTTAGAAACTTATAAAAGATTTAGTATCTCTAGTCTAGCTAATATATTATATTTACTATTTAGTCTATATCTTTAATTTAAATATTAAAGCTATTTTTAAGGCTCTTTAGATCTCTATAGTAGATATATCTATAGAGTCTTTGCTATTAACTACTTACTTAAAGAATAAGAAAGACTCTAAGAATAATAACCTATTTAGCTTAGATAGCTAAGATCTAGACACTAGAGATAATATATCTCTTAGTCTACTTAGAGATATTATTTAAAAAGTAAGTATAAATATTTAAGAATTAATTATATATTAATAGTTATCTAGATTTAGTCTCTAGCTATTTCCCTAAAGCTATTTAGTAAGAAGATATAAAAGTTTCTTAACCTCTAGAAATCTACCTAGAAAAGTTAGTAACTATTATACCTATTTTATAATATTAAGATAAAATAGAACTTTACTATACTTATATATATTTATATAAGAAAGCTTAAGATAATAATTTCAGTTTAAGTTAAAAAGCATTTTCTTTATATCTAGTTTACTTTTACTAAGGCTAATTAGAAAGCTCTTAATACTTTACTTAATATTACTAGCCCCTTTTTGCCTTTTACTAACCTTCTTAGCTAGTTAAATAACCTTACTTCTAGCTATATCTTTACTTTATTATAAGTTATAATAGTCTACTTAGATCTTTATACTACTATACTAAAGAAAAAAGTATTATATAAAGATTATACCTAGGTAATAGTTCTTTAGATAGCTACTAAGAATAGATAAGATAAGCTATATAAGTATATTAAGAAGCTTATTAATAAGAAGCTTTTTAAGATATATAGTATTACTATATTACTTACTCCTAAACCTAGAACCTTAATTATAAATATATATAATATATAATTCCACTTTATAAACTTTTTTGAGAATTTACTCTCTTTTATTATACTCTAAACTTAAGTATAATAAAACTTTATTAAGGTTTATACTAAGTAATACTATAAAGATATAGAGCACTATAATATTAATAACTAAGCTATAACTTAGGAATTATAGTATATATTATATAGTTTATTATTATATAGTTTAAAGAATAAGGTATTTATAGTAATCTAATATAGTAATTAATTATACTAACTAGTTATAAAGAAAGCTATTAATATCTTAAGAAGCTTAAAATATTTATAATAACTTTTTTAATATTAATATATTATATTAATAATATATTAGTTTTATAGCTAATATGACTAGTTATATATTTTATAAAAACTATATAGTAATTTTAGATTCACTTAGAAAATAGTAACCTAAGATTCTATAGTATTTATTAAATAGTTTAAGACTTCTTATCTATTTAACTAATATCTATTTCTCTTAAATACTTATTTAGCCTTACTTACTATATCTACTATTATTCTTACTTTAACCTCTTAGCTAATACTATCTTTATTACTCTTACTATTAAGATTAATTAATATAATAAGGCTTAGCTCTCTTAGATAATACTTAAAGAGATCTTTAATAATATTAATATTGCTAATATCTTTAAGGAGCAGTAGTATATTATTAAAGAGGCTTTTAATTACTCTTCTCTTTTAGAAAAGAATAATATTAAGAAGTATTTTATAATCTTTAATAATATATTAAATCTCTCTATTATTATTAAAGAAAATAGTAATAATATAGCTAGTATTTAAGCTATTTCTAAAGATAAGAATATTATAGAAAGCTCTAGAGATAAGCTATTACTCTCTTTATTTAGTACTTAGTAGCTAAGATTTTTAAGCTAATTATTCTAACTAAGCTACTTATCTATACTTTCTATATCTTAATAAATATCTTACTTATCTATAAGCTACTCTTCTAAGTTAATATAATAAAAGTAGAGAAAAACTACTATATTAGTAATTATAAGCTCTTTATTTAATAATAAATAAATATCTATTATTTCTACTTCTATTTTAAGTAAAGTTAAATTTCTTAAGTTAATACCTTATAATACTATAAATATCCTAATATAGTTATACTAATTATTTATAGTAATCTCACTTATAAGCCTAAATCTTTATATTTACTAAAACCTATTTATTATATATATTTTTCTATAGGTAGTACTATATAGTATTAACCTATAGATAGTACTATTTATAGACTTAACTATTTATAGGTAGTTAAAGTGGGTACTATCTATAGGTAGTTTAGGCCTACCTAAACTACCTATAGATAGTTTTGGGTACTACCTATATAGGTACCTGTGGGTAGTTAGCAAGCCTAATTTGGACCGCCACGGCCGGGCAGACAGAACGAATCCGTGTTTGTGGATGCCATATATAAGGGACTTGCAAGATAGAGCTAAATACAGGTAAAATTCCATAATCCCCAAACATAACCAGCATGCCTCCTGATATCCCAAGCTCGACCTGTGAGCCGCTATATCCAGCACAACAAGCACAACGAGCACACAATACGACATCACCCATCACCCCCCAAGCAAGCCGGCGTTCGACACGCGAAATACCAGATAACCCAGGCCAGGAGACGACAACAACCCATCTCGGCGTGTCTAAAAGCCCAACCAGCGAGCCAATAAAGCAGAGACAGACGCCAACAAAACCCAAGGTTAGATACAAACACAGGAGAAGAGACAACAGAATAGATGCGTTCAGCTCAAACAACAACACGGTGCCCGGTCCGTGCGCCGTTATTGCTGGGTCGCAATCCGCTCCCGCTCCCGCTCCCGTATCCGCATCCGTACCCGAGAAATGAGATGATAGTGGCTGGCTGGATGGAGGAGAGTGTGTGAAAAGGTGGTTGGTTGGTGCGGCGCGTGCTTGTTGGCGGGGGGGTGAAGGTGGAAATGCTTAGTTCTAGGCCAAGCAGAGCCAGAGGGACCAGCCTGTGGATGGGGGGGGGCTGAGCGAGCCAGGTGACGCCGAACGAGATGAGAGTCTCAAGTCCATCATGAGAGATGACATGTGAGTGGTCATGTGTGGCTGAGAGTCCCGCATGAGCACTGCTCTGAGTCTCTGATGGCGGTGGGAGACGGCGAAGAGATGTTCTTGGTGGATCGTGAAGCTACCATGAGCAAAGGGTCCATCCAGCTCGTGCGAGAGAGGGGACGCTGAATGAGATGAGAGTCTCAAGTCCCATTATGAGAGATGACATGTGAGCGGCGACGAGTGGCTGAGCCCCATGTGAGCACGGCTCTGAGTTGTGTGCGTCCCGCGGTTGCGGTTGCCTTGAAGGAGTGGCGGGAAGTGAAGACACGACAAAGACATGTTCGCAGTGGATTGCGGTGGATTGTGTGCGGAGCTTGCTGATGAGCATGCCGCGTGTGAAACGGCCATCTCGGGGCGATTGTTTCGACAACTGCAAGCTTCACTGCAAGACATGATTAGCCATGACTCTGTTCATCTGTTCATCTGTCCCATTAAGTTCTTACCATGGATATAGCAGCAGCAGCAGCAGCATGCAGTCAGGAGCGAATCTGATGGCTTTCCTGGAAACGCCCGGGTGGATCCCGTCGGGGACGGAGATAAAAGTGGAGAACCGGGCCGGGTTGCCGTGGTCTTGTTTTGTGTGTTTTGTTTTAATTTCAAGGAGTGAGTGGTCTGGTCTCCCATGAGTGAGATTACGATAGGATTATGATTCATGACAGAACTGAGAGAGAGAGATGCGATATCATATCATCAGAGAGCCCGGGCGGCATGCTCTTTTACCTACGCAACAGCATGCCCTCCCTTTCTGCTGGGGCTCAGACCCTGTGACAAACGAAGCCTGTCATTGTCATCTACGGTCATCATATCATGCCTCTTCACCATCAATTTTGTCTTGGAAATCTGCGACACACACATCTCACGAAACATCAAACCCAGCCCAGCCTGCCCCCAGCGAGACATTCTGATCATAGTGTTCGCCTCCTGAGATGACAACGTGTCTCGTCTCTCGCGGGCCCATGCTATCAATATCTCTTGAAGAATTTTGGAGAAGTGAGAAGGAAGGCATCATCATAGCCCATCAAGAAAGGCCACACATCGTTTGCTTTCTGCGCTCTGACCGCGGCAAACGAACCGCGTTCCCCTCCCCTCCCGTCCCCCCCAAGCGAGCTGTTCTCATTATCATCATCATCATCATCCTCTATCGCCCACTAAATGAAGCGAGCATTCGTCTTCATCTTTCCTCTACGCGCATCTGCCTGGTCGAATTAACTTCATCACCTCGTAGGGACACACACATCTTGCATCCTAGAAAAGTCTGCTTTTACTCTTCTATCTTTCTCTTCTGGCCAAAGGTAGAGGGAGGGCAAAGACGGCCTGTTCGCAACCTTCAACGCTAGTTTCATTATCTCTCAACCCAGGCACCGACCGTCATATCGTTTTCTGGTGGTGCCCACTATAGTGAAACCGAATTCTTTAAAGAGTTCTCCATAGCCACTAATCCAAACCTCACTAACTTCTCTGCTCCTTACCGAGAGAGGCTTTGCTAATAGGCCCCTGATATAGATATAGGCTAACAAAACCGCTATCTGGCCTGCTTGAGCAAGGTTCCAGCATTAGAACTCATACCGCGGGAGCTTTAATACCTCCTCGATAACACTCCTCAGCATCAGCAGTATCAGCAGCAGCAGCAGCAGCAGCAGCAGCAGCAACCCGCCCCCGTCCACAACGTCAACCACAGACTACACCTCTATGACCCCGATGAAGATAATACCGTAAGTTGTGCCACCACAACGGAATCATATATGAATCTTCAAAAAGGCACTGGTTAGATCTTGTCTCACTAGAAAGAGATCCTGAGGAACTTCAGCCAAAACCTCCACGCCTTATCGCCTCTGACCTATCGGAACCCACGCCAGAGTCAGACGCCTTGTCCTCCCACCCGTCCCCCACGAATGGTGCCTCCTCAGCTTAGCCCAGCCCGTTGGGCCCTGTCTGACATGACGAGCGTTATTGTCCCCTCTCGCCACGCCACTCCTGTGCCTCGCCGAGCTGCAAACCACCAAACCACCAACCTCTAGACCATTGCTGCCGCCGCGCAGCATCGCCGCCAGGGTCACCTCAACAATCTATAACAACAATAATAACAACAATAATAACAACAATAATAACAACAAGAACAAGAACAACAAAAAGAACAACGACGACGACGCCCACAGCCAAACCAGAAGCGGTTAATGGAACTCTAGAGCGAGCATGGGTCACTCTTGCAGGAGTATTATAATTACGGCCACATAATGCTTGACCTTAACGATAAGCTTAATTAGATCCAGTGTGAGATGAACTACCTGTCAGCTGTTGCGGAGCAGCAAGATTTCAATGAGGTTGCGCACTCCGGCGACGAGATTTTCTAGCCTAGTTGGCGCCCCAGGTTTGCTGCATCTATGAAGACGAGCGAGCGCGCGGCTGGTTGGTTAGTTTGTCATAATGCTTTTCTTGGTGTTTCTTTGTTAGCTATGCTATTAAAAAAAAAAAAAATACACACACACTTCACTGCCAGTTTGTCTATCACTGTCATTACCTGTGTGACATATTTCTGTTGCCTATTGGGCCTCCACATCTCTCTCTCCACTGGTTCCTGCATGTTCCCTCCCCCGTTGACGAATCACTGCATCTGCGTCTGTTTCTAGAGACAGACCATCAAGAAGAGTCAAGACATCTATCTCTCCTCTCTTCAGCTTGGCTGACATTTCCTTTTTTGTGTGCCTCATCTGTCCTTTATCTCTTAGTGGCGCTCATCCCCTCTCGAAACACTGTTCCTCGCATTCCAACCATGATTCTTTTCATCTTGCCTTGGTGATGCATGCATGCACCTATGCAAAACACGTCTCGCTTTCTGCCTCCTCGTTTAACTCTTTTTTGAATTTTGCCATCAGCTCCGCTCGCTGCACTCGCCATCATGGGGCTCAACGACTTCACCGCTGCCCCGACCGCCACCGTACGTGAGGTCCAGGATTAATCCCTCCTCCATCCTATCTATGCCCAAGTTGATCTAACAACCTTTTGCAGACATTCCATGGTGTTGAGATCAGCAGAAGCAACAAAGTGGATTACTCACCAGCGGAGAAAATTCAATTCTCCAGCCACATCGTTAAGCATCAGCTCACCAAGAACTCAGAAGACCTTCACCTCAATGAGCTGCATCAAGCACTCGGCATCGCCAACATGGGCAAAAAGTACACTGAAATCATCTATCCACGTATTGAAAACGCCCTCAAGTCCCGTATCAGGGAGCTCCGGAGCTCTAAAGAATGTCGCCCCAGTCTCAAGGGGGTTGTTGAGAATGGGAGAGAGAGATTGTGAGTTTCCATCTGAATGAAAAGGCATGCTTCATTTGCTGACCTCTGTCTTTTCTTCATGTAGTTATCCAAAGTTCATGGATGCTTGGGCCGAGCCTCATTGGCAAGGGAACATGGTCAAACCTCCCGAGCAAAGCGATCAAGTTGAGGCTACTCTGCCACCGCAGCCATCGACACCACATCCATTGACACATCCATCGACACAGCCATCCGTTCATCGCTCTTGCTACACTCCTGCTATTCACCGCACTCCCATTCAGCCGGCTTCTACTCTTCTCCACTAAGAACCCCCTCAAAACCATTCGTCTTTCGATAATGGCCCCTATACTCCTCCCGTCTTACCCTCGAGAAACCCTCCTCCTCCTCCTCCTCCTCCTCCTCTAACTCTAACCCGTCCTTTCCTGTCTAGTGTTTAAGGTCCCTTTATCCCACTATCACCATAATCTCCAGAAGGCTATCGCACAGGACAGCTTAACACAGCAGCCTTGCAGATATGCCAAACCACCACCCCTGGGGACTCCCGTCCGCTGTTGTTGTCGTTGGCATTGATGAACCCGACTTTCCCAAGCCCTCGGCCCCTCCGCCGCGCTGGAATGCATCAAGACGCGAAAGCCTCCTCCGCCTGCGAAAATCATCATCGCGCAAACCTCTTTCATTAACGACGTGGCCACTTCTAAGAGCTTCTGGAGCTTCGCGTGCAATCTTTTCGCCTTATGGCGGACTTGGCATTTAACACCAATCTCACTAACTATCTGAGTCTTGTACATGAGATGAACCGGGTGCGAGCTAGACGAGCCCACCTTTGAGCAATTATCTAACAGGCAACCCTGCATCTTGAGGCTTATAGTCCCTCGCATGCCAGTTTCCTGGCTTTCAGACTTTAAGCCTATGTATGTAATGAATGTTTCTATTGCCCGATTCTATCCACCCCCGTTTGAATCAATGTCTCTTAATCTTATATAATCTGTCCCTAGTATCATAGACAGTATAGTGCAGAGTGAGGAAGTCAGCATAGTTAGGTATAAAAGGTTAAATATTCTTCTCTAGCCCCCTAGAACCTAAGGATAGAAACTAGAGCTTATTTAGAGAGCACTTAGTAAGCACTTAGTATCTCTTTATTATTAGAGATATCTATTAAATTACTCTGATTAGTTTACTAAATCTCTTTATAGAGCCTTAATTTCTTATTCTAACTATAACCTTATCCTAGTTTATAATATAATTCCCTCTTTTTAATAAGTTTATTTTTAAACTTATTAAGCTATTAATTACTTAGTAATTATCTATAGATTATTTAGTAATAAATCTATATCTTAGTTCTCTATAATATCTATAAATCTAGAATTTAGTATTTCTTATTTTAATTATATTAGCTTTTTCTTAAATAGTTAAGTAGCTTAGAGAAATAGTAAGTTAGTAATAAGGCTTTTATTCTTTATTTTAACTACTTTTATAGCTCTATATTTAACCTTTAAGAAACTATTTTCTTTTTACTAAAGCTTTATTTATTATTAAGTTATAGATTACTTAGTAATTATCTATAGTATTATAGCTAGATATCTTTCTAAAAATAATACTTTCTATTTATAAAGTAGTACTAAAACTTATTATTATTAAGCTTTATTTTAGGTATTTTAAATTTACTCTTTAAAATAATATATTTATCTTAAGTTACTTTATTTCTATAGTTTTTATAGTATTATTAAGAATATACTCTCTTTATAGATAAATAGATCTTTTATTATAATATAGAGAACTATTAATAATTAGCTATAGGTTACTTAATATCTAGCTTATTATAGAAATATTAAATAGTATCTTAACTTTAAGATTATGTCTCTTTTAATTATATAAGTTACTAACTTTAGTATTAATAAAAGATATATAAATACTAATTAATTCTTTATTATTAAATCTTTCTTTCTTTTTACTTCTTTAGATTATAATATTAATATTATTACTAATATCTTATTAACCTCTTCCTATCTCTTTAATAACTTTATCTTAATTATAATATAAATTTATTAACTTTTATTATATCTAAGAATATTAATAAGAACTAGTAAAAGTCTTTTTTTCTAATAAGAAAAGTGTTATACTCTCTATATCTATTAGTATTCTCTAGATATATTTCTATAATTACTACCTTTAGGCCTAATCTATCTAGAAACTAAGTAATAATATTATTCTATATTATAAAAGCACTAATATATAACTATTAATTACCTAGTGCTTTTTTAGTTAATTTCTTAAGTTTAGTTATTAATTATATTACTTTTAGTAGCCTCTAATAAATACTAATACTATATATATATAAATAGTAATAAGTTCTATATTAATATAGGTTCTAGCTATATTTATAGTTATATCTAATTACTAACTATTTATAGCCTATCTATAGTATAATAGCTATCTCTAATTACCTTAAATAGCTATTTAAGGATATTATTAAGGAGGCTTCTATTACTAACTAGTATACCTAAAATAAGATAAGTATTTAGTAATTACCTAGTTATTTTATAGCTAACTATCCTTTAGAAAGAGATTAAAGCTATCTAATTAATAGCTAAGAAAGCTCTCTAATTAAAGAAAAACTTAGTTAATATATTAACTAAAAAGCATAAAGCTAAAGAGGCTAAGTCAGACTAAATATAGAGTAAGTATTAAGTAAATATATTAGAGAATATTACTAAAGCTACTAAGTATTTAGCTAAGGCTACTAAGGCCTAAAATAAGCTCTTTAAGGAGTATTATAAAGAGATTACCTATTACTATATTATTATAGAAACCCTATCTAAGAGTTAGCTAAATTTCACTATAATATAGTTTTTATATATATAAAAATTTAATAAGTTCTATAATAAGGTTATAAATATCTAATATCTCCCTAATATTACCTTAGTATTTCTCTAGTATTATAAAATTATCTTCTAACTTTATTCTTAGAATTATAATACTTTAGCTACTTCTTTAGAGAGTAAGAAGGATAATAAGAAAATTAAGGAGGAGGGTAATAATATTAAGGGGGAGAGTATTAATATTTAGTAAATTAAAAAACTTTTAGAAGCACTCTTAATAAGCTACTAGTTATCTCTAGGTAATTATTATTAGCCTTTAGGTATTTTTCTTATTTTTTCTTACCTTATTAGGAGCTTTTAGGCGATTCTTAAATTAAGATACTTAGTTAGTATACTTTGCTTCTATATAACTACTACTTACTTAGTGCTTCTCTTTATATTTAAAACTATTATAATCTTAAATTTACTTTATAAACCTTTTATAAGTTAGTTATAATATTTTATTATAGCTTCTATAAGTTATTTAATTCACTATAACTCTTTTACTTAATAAGGTATTAGTAGTTCTATTTAGAACCTCTATAGATAACTATATAGTCTACTATATAGATATTATTATTATTATTATTAATTAGAATATTCTATAGAAGTATAGCTAAACTAAAAAAGGGTTCTAACTATATTAGAGTAAAAGTATTATAGATTTAGTATTTAGTATCTATCTATAATTTATAAACTCTTTCTCTATTAATTATTTAGTAGACTCTAAATAGGCTTAGGTATTTATTAAAAAGTTTCTATAAAGGTTATCTTTATTTAATATTTTTTATAGAAAGTAGAATAAGGTTTCCTACTATAAAGATAATAGGGGTTCTTTATTAGTTATAAAACTTACTATAAGTTTTATTAAACTTATATAGTAGCTTTATTATCTCTAGCTTTTAGATAAGTAAGTTCTAGATTCTATTTTATATAGTTAGTATAGATATAGAAGTAGTCTGAGGTTTAATATTATTAAGACTTAGGAAAAAGTAACCTATTAGTAACTCTATAAATAATCTCTAGATAGCCTTATAGTAAGTATTATTATAGATAAATTAGGCTATTAAGAGCTAGTTTACCTATTTATCTTAGTTAATATTATAAAAATTATATAGAAAGTGCTTAATATTTTAATTTTATTACTATATTTACCTATTAGTTTAGGAGTAAAAAGCTATACTAAGTTTCTTCTTAATAGTTAGTAAGTAGTAAACCTCTAGGGATCCTTAATCTAATATAATAGTTTTTAAGATTCTATAATTAAGGAAGATATACTTTATTAATAGTATTACTAATCTATTAAAAGTGAGTAACTCTCTAGTAAGTATATATAAAGTATATTTTATAAATTAATTAATAACTATAAGGATACTATTATAAAGCTTATTTTATATTATAATTAATAGTAGTAACTTTATAAGAAAATTAATTAATATTTACTTAAAGAGTTAGTTAGGTATTAATAGGGATATAAGTTCTCTATATAGAAGATAGTATCTTAGTTTTATTTATTAATATATTATACATATCCTAATATACTCCTTAATATTATTCTTTTATATATTTTAGAAAAATAAGTTATAAATCTATTTAAGAGTCTTAGTAACCCCTAGCTATTCTATAGAGGGTTTATTATAGAACACCTTTAAAATTTATCTTTAAAGTAGGTAATTATTAGGGATAAATAGACTATTATTATAGTATAGCAGTTCTAAGTTATTTAGTAACTATTAAGTTCCCTATTATTACTATTTCTTATTTATATAGAAAGGGTCTTATTATTATATATTTCTAACTTTCTCCTTAAGTAATAGGGTAAGTTATTTAGGGATTAGGGTAATTAGTTAGGTTATAGATTATCTCTAGGTTCTAATACTCTTAATAGTTAGGCTTAATAAGTCTTTAAACTATTATAAAAACCTATAGAGAAATAAGCTTTTAGCTTTATCTATCTCTATATTATTTAGGGTATAGTTAGGTCTCCTTAAGAGAGTATTAGCTAGGTTTTAGTAACCTAGCTAATATTTAAATTTAAAATTAAATATTAATAGATTCTATAAAAGATATACTTAGTAATTATTAAGTATCTTCTTACTAGCTAGGTAGTAGTAACCTAGATAATTAGTAATAAACTAAATTTAATACTAGGAATAAAGTAAATAATACTATTACCTTATTACTATATTATAGATAGTAACTAGTTTAGCCTCTAGAGTGCTATATTATAGTTCTGCCCCTTTTAGCTTATATAATATAAATATAATAGGCCTCTATATATTACTCTATAATTAGCTTAATATTATCCCTATTATAAAGTCTAATATATTAGTTTTAACTTAGATCTAAAGAGTGGGATTAAAAGAGTATAAAATTAGAGCTTTTATAAATAAGGTTTGCAATTTATAGAAAATAGCTAGTATTTTATAGATTATAACTAGTTAACTCTTTACTATATTTATAAATTAGTTAGTTAAGGAGCTATAGACTTTAGAATAGTTCTTAATAAACCTTTTATAGAATTTTATAAATCCTAAAAATTACTAAATTTCTTAAACACTAATAGATATTAACTACTTAGTTATTACTTAGACTCTATTCTATTTTATAGTAATACTCTTTAATAAAACTATAAAGCTTAGGAAATTAATCTCTTTCTTATAGAACTTATATTTATTAAAGTTAGCATATAGACTATTTACTTCTAACTAGGTAAGTACGTACTTTATAGTATTAATATAAGAATTTATATCCTTAGTAAAAATCAAAATATTATCTATATATATAATATGAATAATATTAATAAATTCTAAAAGCACTTTATTAATAAATACCTAGAAAGTAGTAAGTATATTAATAAGCCTAAATAGTATAATATAATATATATAGTATCTATAATAAGTATAGAAAGCTATCTTTTATTTATTACTCTCTCTAATCCTTACTTAGTAGTAAGTTTCCTTAAGGTTAAACTTAGTAAAATATATTACTAATAATAAGCAGTCTAAGATCTTATTAATTAAAGAGAGAGAAGTATAATTTTTAATAGTTATCTAGTTAAGCTTTTAGTAATTAATATATGGTTATAGCTTTCCCCCTTTCTTAGGAATAAAGAGGATTAGTATCCCCACTAAGCTTATTAAGAGGTAAATCTATCTCTTTTATAGAGCCTTTTTAATATATTTCCATAATTCTTCTAACTTCTTCTTAGCTAGTAGGTAGATAGATCTAAATAAAGATTCTATTTTAGGTTTTAGATTCATAGAGTAAGTTTTAATAGTTCTAAAGTTTAGTATAGTTCTTACTAAGCTAATATTAAATACCTTTATAAAATTATAATACTTTAGGGAGATATTATTCTTTAGATCCTTAGGGATAGATTTTAGTTAGTCTTTAGTAATTATGTCTAGTTAGGTATTAATTAGGTTTAGTGTTAATATCTTATTAATTTAGGGTACTATAATAAGTATTACTTTTATTTTATTTTATATATACTTTAATTCTTTTGCTATTATAATAAGGTAAATACTTTTTCTAGTTAAGGAAAAGGTCTAGCCTAAATCCCCCTAATTAAGGTTAGTGTGGGAATAATCGCCTATATTGCCCAGTGGGTTAGATCCCGGCCTCCACTAGGATTTATAGCCTGGCACTAGAATAACTATAATCTGGTTAGGTGAGCAGTTATATAACCTCTAATATTATATAATCTGCCTCTATTAACTGCCTATATTATTCCTTTATGCTAACTACTCTCTAGATACCTCTCTTTTTAATATATATATCTTAAACTAATATTATATTCTATCTAACTCCTCTCTTTACTATATTAGTATTTTGGGAAACTAATACTGATTAGTGGTTAACTTTACTATTATACTATCTGTGATTATAATAAATAACCTTATTATTATACTATTTATAACTATAGATTAGTAAGGTTATATAAATAACTAAAGAGATATTTTTCTTATCTTAATAATTCTACTTCTTAGATTTTAGATATTAGCTAATAGAGACTTTAGATTTAGTGGCTAAGTATATAGCCTCTACTTTTATCTTCTAAACCTCTATTTAATAATTATTCTCTACTTAGATAGTTCTAGGCCTCCTCTTATTTAGATTATTATACTAATAGAGAGACTAGCTTTAACTGCTAAGTGTTTAGCCTCTATAGTTAATCTGTAATCTCTGAAGTTATTGCTAATATTATAGGCAAAGTTTCAGATTTCTTACTATTATTAATAACTGTGGACCACTCTGTAATAACTTTACTCTTACTACTATAATTAATAATTATAATCTTTTATTATATAGTAAAATTGCACACTTTTCCCCTTATATTTACTCTCTTTTAGCCTCTTCTACCTTTTATAGCTCTGCTAAAACCTCTGCTCTTTCTACTCTATAATACTACTAATAATTTTAGCTTTGCTAAAACCCTATTTCTCTAACTATACTATATTACTAATAATTTCACTCTTTTAGAGCCTCTAAAGCCTTTAAAAACCCTCCTCCCCTCTATTTAACCTTAGAATTATAAGTTTTACTAATTTTAACCCTCTATAAGTCTTTTTAGTAAATTTAGCATATTTTAATATATTTTGATATATTTAGCACCTACCTATACTACTTACTAACCTTACTACCTCCTCCTCCTTCTTTCTCCTCTCTTACTACTAAAACCCTTTACTTTAACCTCTTATTTATAATAATAATAGTAATAACCTATTAATTAGTAGTAAGCTCTAACTACTTACTATAAAAGAGTAGTAATAAGCTTTTAATAACCTGCTAATATATCTTACTATAATTCTTTTACTAAAGTTATAATTATAGTAAAACTATATTAATTATATAATTTTATAGCTTTATTCTGCCTATTTTAAGATATTTAAGATATTATAACCTTACTTTTAGCAGTAACTACTTAATTTAGTTTATTTATAACTATTTAAGCTAAACCCTCTAATTTTAAGCTGCTAACTCTGCCTACTATCTACTTTTACTATATTTCTCTCTACTTTTTCTCTCTTACTTTAAATAACTCTTTACTCTTACTATAACTCTCTCTTCTTAATATCTTAATAACTTCTCCTCTATATTTACTACTTCTAAGATATTTTAGTCTCCCTATCTAAACCTTATATTAATTATATCTAATTTATAGTAAGTAGTAAAAAGGCTTCTAGCTAGTAGTTACTCTACTAGTAGTAAAGGTCTAGTAGATCTATTTTAATTAGCCTTATAGCTAGTAGTACTTATTTTTTTAGAGTAAAAAGATATATACTAAGTTTTTATTAAAAACTGCCCAGATTAGTTAATAATATTATTTTAACTCTAAATTTTCCTCCTTTTTCTTATATCTTTCCTATCTTAACTAAATAATCTAAGAATCCCCTTATAAGGGTTAAGAATAAGTATATATAAGAAGAAGAGATAATTCCCTTATTAGGGTGTTCCCTCTAAGGGTTAATAAGATTAAGAGATATATTAATAAACCCTTTTTATATCTAATAACTCCTCCTCCCTTTAATAAACCCCTTCTAAGTTTATTTCCTTTTTAAAAAGCCCTTTTTAGGAAGTAAGTACTAAGTATTCCCTTTTTAGAAAGTGCTTTTATAAAGAAAGTCTAAACTAGAAAGCTCTATTTAAGGGAAGGAAATACTAGATTTATAGAAGGGTATAGGTAAATATAAGTTACTTAATAAATAGATTAATACTTAAAGCTATAGCTTAGAGAAGATATCTATATTTAAAGTGTAATTATAAGTCTAATACTTGAACTCTTCTACCCTTTAAAGAGTATAGGTAAATATAAGTTATCTAATATATAGATTAATACTTAAAGCTATAGCCTAGAAAAGATATCTATATATAAGATATTAATATAAGTCTACTACTTAAATTCTTCTATAAGTAATTACTATTTCTCCTTACTACTATATTTAAAGATATCTTCTCTATTTTCCCTATCTAATCTTAGTATTACTCTATTATCTCTGTTTCTTATAATTTTAAAGCTATTATTAACTCTAATATATATAGTAAAATTAGAGACTTTAATATTAAAGAGACTAACCTAGTAAAGATTATAAGCTATATTATCTACTATATTATAAAGTATACTAAGTAGGGTATCTATAGCCTATAACTATAGACCTACTTTAAGAAAGACTTCTAGGATATTATTAAAGTTTTTAACTATATAGACTTACTTACTACTAAGGCTCTTTATAAAGCTCTTATTACTAATAGAGTATTTATTACTATTAACTCTAACTAGATAAAGGATAACTTTGCTAATATTATTAAATAATTATCTTACTACTTCTAGATTAATAATAACTTTACTAAAGTTAAGTTATAATACTTCTTATTTATTAAAGAGTATATCTAAGACCCTAAATTCTTTACTAAAATCACTAAAGATATTAATAACTTTATTTTAACTCTAATTACCCCTATATAGCTACTAAAAGCCTTAATAGTGTCTGTTTCTCCTATCTATTAAAGCCCTGTTAATAACCCTAAACCTGCTAAACTCTTATATAGACTTATTCTAGTTCTAAACCTTAATCCCTTTTAGAGTATTTAAAATACCTCTTAAGCCTATTTTAAGCAAAATTAGAACCCTCTTTTATATACCTAAATAATATTATCTAAGAAAGAACCTTTCTTATACTAACTTTTAGATCTTATAAAGTTTTATAATAATAAAGATCTTAAATATAGTAGTAGTAAGATAGATATTTTAGAGTCTAAATTGCTTATTTTTAAAGACTATTATGCTAAAGCTAGTATTTCTCTATAATACTATACTAAGGCTTTCTCTTTGATATTAAAGGGTAACACCTAGTAGTACTACTTTTACTATATTATAAACCAGATCTCCTAATCTCTATATACTAAGATTATTAAATAACTAAAGGATTACTTTAAAACTAAAGAGTTTTATATTATTAATAAGGAATTATAGGATAATACTATATTATCTAACCTTATATATAAGAATCCTGGAAAATCTATTACTAAAAACCTTAAAATTCTATTTAATACCCTCTTTACTATTAAACCTATACTTAGTAGGGAGTATAATACTAGTAATACCCTTCTATAATAAAAGATCTATAATATCTATTAGAGAGTTTATAAGTATGAACTAGCTCTCTATAAACGCTCTGTAAACCTTTAAGACCTATATAATACTCTCTATTTATCTATTAGCACTACTTTCTGCTTTAATTAAAGCCTTACTACCTAATTTATAGCCTCTAAAGATCCTAATAAGTTTAATATAATATATATAGATTAATATTTCCAGAATAGTAACTAATAGTGTAATTTCCACTAAAATCGCTCTAATTATAGCAAATTTCACTAAAACTAGCTAAACTAATAAGAACCTTGCCTATATTATTAGTTAATATATAATAACTGCTAAAACAGCTCTAGATACTACTAGATTTGTTATAAGTCTAATTATTATTTATAGAAGCACTTAGCTAATAAATATATCTAAGAGTTTAATAAGTTTAAGTTTAAATACTCTTAAAACCTAACTAAGGATAACTTTAATACCTTTCTATTTAATTTTAAAGGTAATAATAATAATTAAGACCCCCCTACTATTAATTTGGATACTAATAGCAATGCTAAGCAGTATTTATAGGATTACTATTAAGATATTAAATCTTAGCCTAGTTTACCCTATAAATTCACTACTTATATTACTAATACTATATTTATAGTTAATAGCAATAAATTAACTAATTTGCTGCTAAACTAGGCTACCTTCTATATAGTTATAGGTTTTAACTCTGCTACTAACACTATACCCCTTTTACTTTTAATATAGCTTATTTTACCTAGAATCTCTGCTCCTATATAGCTATTTATGCTTAATAGTAGATACTTTAAAGAAGTTTTCTAGGATATTATACTAGATTTCGGTGCTATTAGAGTCTCTACTACTAGCTAATAATAAGTTACTGCTTTATAGCATTCTTACCCCTTAATTAAGATAAATAAAGCTAATACTAGCTAAGCAAGAGTGTATTTTAGTAATAGATCTTATAAAGACTTATTTAGCACTATTATAGTTAATACTATATTTAGTTAAATAGTATTTTATATTATACCCTCTAATACCCCTTTTCTCCTCTACTTAAATAATATAGATTATTTAGGTATCTATTTTAATAACCTCTATAATTATTTACTATAGGGTAAAACTATTACTCCTATTATTTATAAATAGGGTTATGCCTAGCTTCTTCTTAATATTAAGGAGATTTTTTTCTAAGCTAGCTATTTAATAGATACTAAACTTTAATACTTCTACTACTAATTTAGCTACTCTTTTATTACTAAGTTAGCTACCCTTTTCTACTATACTAGTTATCCTATTTAAACTATAGTAATTAAGTAGTTAACTAAGATCTACTAATACTACTAATTAAATACTAGAGTGTTCTAATACTTTAAATTCTTACTAAAAGATAATTATAACTTTAATTATAAGATTATCTATAATATTATATATCTTAAGGGTAAAGTAACTCTATATATTATTAATACTACTACTAGCTTTAATACTGCTCACTTTTTACCTAATCTCTTAGTAAAAACTACTTAGAAAACCCTCTACTTCTACTAGATTTATATCTACTCAGAACTACCTAATTATATTATTATAAATACTAATTTAAACTTTACTACTAAAACCTTTAAAAATAATACTAAATCTATAGCTATTATAGTTAAAGTAGTATCTATTAAAGCTTACTATTTATTGCATAGCCCAGACCTCCTCTAGAGCTCTCAGCGCTACCAGCACCGCCCTCTAAGCGCTGCACCCACTGTGCAAGGCTCTATATATAGACCCTCACCTATAGCTACTCCTTTTCTGCTATAATAGATAACTTCCTCCCACTTACCCTATACCTATATATATAACAGTTATAAACCTAGCTCTGCTAACTGCCCGGTTTACCCCTAACTATTATTTATAGGTATAGGAGAGTTAATCTCACACACTCTCTTTATATCTATATATATTATACTATAAAGACTTATATATTTATAATAACCTCCACCTCTTTTATTATTACTTAGAAGCTTACTCACCTATATAATTAGCCTTACTAAGAGCTTACTCTTTACTACTAAGCTATTTAGTGCTATATCTAGAAGTATATTAACCTATCTTCTAATATGCCTAATATGCTATTACTAGAGTAGACCTAACCTTCTATGCTTAAAAATACTATAAAGTATTAATAAGCTGCTTTATAAGCCTATTAGGAGGCTAAGTATTAGATATAGCATATATACTAAACCGCTTGCTATAATATATATATATTAACTAAGGAGTTATCTAAGCCTGCTTTGCTACTCCTAGTGCTTCTAGAGGATATTTAGAAAGAGCATACTATGCACTGCTATAACTGGGAACTTACTACTACTAAACAGAAAAAAGCTAGTACTAGTTACTGCTATATATATAACTTTATTATTACTTTAGTTAACTCTAATATACTTACTACTATATAGCTTAAGATTATATATAATAAAGACACTAAGATATCTATTTAGAAGCTTATAAGAACCCTCTACTACTATCTCTACCCTGCTACTAGTTTTATAGAGGCTACTATATAGGAGGAGTACCTTTAGACGCTCTGTGCACACACTACACAGCCTGCATACTAATATAATAAGTAATATACTATATTATAAACCACTAAGACATATAATACTCTAGAGATTATCAGTACTCTTAGTATTAAGCTATTCCTTAATGCTACTATATACTACCTCCTAGACTAGGTAAACTATATATAACTTATACTATTAGCTGCTAAGCAGGCTAAAATACCTATTTAGCTGCTTGCTAAGTATAGGAGGGTATTTATAGCTATTCTCTATAACTATAACTACTCTACTAGCAACTACCTAAAGGATTATAGTATTTATACCTTATTTATAGACTGCTCTGATAATACTAAACACTTTTCTATATGCTCTGCTAAGAGCTAGAACCCTACTAATAGAGATCCCTAGTCCTCTCTATATCTACCTAGATACTTAAAGTAGAAGTGCTTCTATAGCTTCTACTATAACTAGCCTCTACTTAACTGCTACTAGCTCTAAAAAGTGCTTACTAGTAAGAGAGATATTTATATTAATTCTGAGAATACTAAAGATATTAAAGAGCATTTATAAATAAATAAGTAGCATACCCTTACTAGTAATATCTAAGCTGCTAGATAGTATTATAATTAGTAGTAATTACCTATAAATATTAAGTACTAAAGAGCAACTTTAAACCCCCTCTATTATACTTAATTTTTCCTTTATCACTCTATATTCTAGTGCTATAGCACTAAAAACTATACTTATAGAATAGTACTATATTATTCTAAGCATATTATATCCTTAAAGACTATATCTATAGGCTAGTATAATATATATTTACTGGGCTTATATACCTAATAAGCCCCTCTAGTAATAACTAGAAGTAGCCCCCCTTATATTACTAATATCTTACTATATGCTATAAGTATCAGATATACCCTATTATAGATAGCTTCTTCTTTTCTGTTTAGAACTGCCTTTGCGCAGCCTGCTCTATGTGGTCTGCTCTGCTACACTCTGCTATTTCTAGAGAGGTGTGTTATATAGCCCAGACCTCCTCCAGAGCTCTCAGTGCTACTAGCACCACCCTCTAAGTGCTATACCCACTGTGCAAGGCTCTATATATAGACCCTCACCCATAGCCACTCCTTTTTTGCTGTAATAGATAACTTCCTCCCACTTGCCCTATGCCTATATGTGTGACACTATTATATTAGTAAGACTAAATAATACTATAGACCTCTTTAATATATCTATACTATTATTTAGCAGGAAGTTCTCTATACTAAGCCTAATCTTACTTTCTAAATAGTAGTTAAAGCTATTAATAATACTATTAGCTCTAATAGCCTTATTCCTACTCTTCTTATCTTTAGCACTTATCTATATATTAGTAATAACCTAATACTCTTACTAGATATTATAGCTAGAGCTAAAGCAATTTATACTACTATAGATAATTTATATAAAGAGACTGCTAAATATAAAATCACTAATACTTTAAGTATCTATAATAGTCTAAGTATAGATAAAGTTACCTGCCTCCTACTATAATTATTAATATAAGTCTACTATAAAAAAGATAAATAGCAGGGTTTCTACTATTTAATTACTATTTTAGGTAAAATAGTTACTATTTAGCTTCCTTATAGCTCTTAAAACTTCCCCTCTACTACTAGTAGACCCTTTTATAGTAACTTTAATAATCTTAGTAACTCTAACCTTACTAATACTAACTCTAAACTAGTAGCTGCTTCTCCTATAAGCACTCTTCTAGTCCCTCTCCTACTCTAGTATAGAGGATAACCCTAAAAGAACCCTATTATTACTAACCTCTCTTATATTTTTAAGCAAAAAGTTAATAACCTATTAATCTTCTTATTAATAAAGAAGAAGGTAGATTAGAAACTCTATCTTACTCTATATAAGTCTAGTAAACTTACTACTAATAGCTTTTCTTTTTAGAAATCCTATAAGAAGGAGATTAATACCCTCTTTAAATATAAAGTTTTTAAATTTAAGATCTATAATCCCTCTAAGTAATATAGATACCTTTTTTAATTTTATATAGTTAATAAGATTAAAAATAAAACTACTACTCTATTTAAGAAGTTTTATCTTATTATTTATAGTATAAATAATATTAATAAGTATAGTATTTTAATCTAATTACTAATAATCTAATACTATAGCATTTAACTTCTATTAGCTATTATGCTATCTCTTAGCTCTAATTATTTAATTTAGATTAGAGATATTATCTAAGTATATATTTAGTTATAAACTACCCTCATATAAGACGTTTATATCTATCTATCTAACTAAATATATAATCTTTACCCTCCTAGTACTATTATAAAGGTTATTAAACCCTTATATAGTATTACTAAAGCTAGTACCTATTAGTAGGCTACCTATAACACCTATTATTATAATAAGTTATAGATAACTAGTTCTATATTTAACTCTTACCTCCTTATTACTAATAATACTAGCCTATACTTTGCTATTATTAGTATATAAATAGATAATACTATTAGACTATTAACTGCCTCTTTTTTAACTTTTAAAGAAGAAGAGCTCTAAAAGGCTAAATTTATAGCTAAAAATAAGGAGAAACTTACTACTACTACTCTAGTTACCTTTAATAGTAAAATAATCTTTCTATTACCTACTAGAGCAATTATCCTATACTAGAAGGGTTAAGGCACTAAGATTAATCTGGTATAAAAGGCTTAGAATATTATAAAGGTACTAGTAAAGTAATAGTATATTAAATAATATACTAGAGGGGCTTATATAGCCTTAATTTACTAACTAGAGGCTTATTTTAATCTATTAACTGCTACTTAATACTAGGATCCTGCTAATAAGGATATTATAATCCTTAATAAGTGCCTCTAGTAGCTAAAGGATAACCTTAATTATGGCCTGACCTTTATTATACTATTACTGCTTACTGCTAAATTATTTATATTTATAGATAGATTATTTGCTAATAACTAGAACCTTATATTGCAGTTAGGCTATATTGTTATACTAGCTAATAAAATAATAAATAATGCCACTTTTGCAATCTATAGTAATATTATCTACTATAGCTCTATAAAGTATAAATAGGTTACTTATAGTATATTAGCCTCAGAGATCTATGCTATAGTTACTAGTGCTAACCTAGCCTTTATAATTACCTTAATACTATGCTAAGTTACTACTAAGCTGGGTATTACTAACTCTATACCTACTATAATATATATAGACTTATACTTGCTATATAAGTGCTTAGTGAAGCTAGGCACTATAAAGGAAAAACGCCTTATAATTAATATTATAGCTCTCTGTTAGTTATATAAGTGTTATAAGCTCTCTGAGATCTAATAGGTGAATAGCAAAGATAACCTAGCTGATACTAAAATAAATATAAAGCCTAATAGAGCTCTGTGCTGCCTTATTAATAACAATACCCTTATAATCTGAATAGAAGGATAGGTAATATATATAGCAGAGGGAATATTAGAATAATAGCTAATTTAAGCTATTTGTGCTATTTATGCTATTTGCGCTATTTGCGCTATTTAAAGCCAGTTTTAGGCTATTTAAGAAGGGTTTAGGCAATTAGCTAAACTGGCCGTTTTTTGCTTTAATTAGATGTTATTAATAATATCTAACTTATTATTTAATTTATGTATTTAGATAGGCTTATTAGGTAAGTGCTGGTATAAAAGAAAAGACTGCTAGTGTGGGAATAATTACCTATATTACCTAGTGGGTTAGATCCTAGCCTCTACTAGGATTCACAGCCTAGTGCTAGAATAACTATAATCCGGTTAGGTGAGCAGTTATATAACCTCTAATATTATATAACCTGCCTCTATTAACTGCCTATATTATTCCTTTATACTAACCACTTTCTAGATACCTCTCTTCTTAATATATATATCTTAAACTAATATTACGCCCTACCTAACTCCTCTCTTTACTATACCGGTATTTTGGGAAACTAATAGTTAGGTTTCTTAGTGAGGTACTAGAGAAGTTCTAGAATAGTATTATAACTATCTTTCTTAGTAACTCTAAAATTATATAATACTATATATTATATACTTACTATATTACTTATATATATTACTAACTTATATATATTATAATTAGAGCCTTTAAATCTCTATATTTCCTTAAGAAGTAGTAGTTTACTAAGCTCTAGTTAAGTTACTAATATTAGCTTCTAATTAATAATATTCTTATTAGCTCTATTATTAATAAGTATAGTTTCTGTTTTCTAGCTACCTATAATTTAGACTTATATAATAGCTTTAATATAAGGTAGCTATACTATATTTTATTAAACTATATATATAGTTACCTAGTTATCTTTTAGTAGTTATTTACTAGAGTAAAGCCTGCCCTTATATTAGGGATAGCTATATTTTCTATAATAGGGGTATCTTAGCAAAATATACTCTTTCTTTCTATAGCTATAATAAATAGTTTCTTTTCTAGAATCCTAGGGGTTATTCTTAGGTTATTTTAGGTAGTCTCTAGTTAGATAGCCTCTAGTTAGGTTTTAGTTAGATTTACTTTATTCTCTTTAAGTAGTATTATTAAAGTTTAAACTCCTAGAGATATAATTCTGATTTATATTCCAGACTTTTTATTATTAGATCCTAAAGTTAGGTATTTAGTTTCTTACTAATTCTTTATATAATTATAGATTAGTTATAAACTTAGTATTTCTTACTTTAGTATTAAGATTAAGTTAAGATAATAATAATCTATTTACTATAATATAGTACTAGAGTTTTAGGTCTAGTTATATTATTATATTAGCTATCTAAATCTTCTCTAGTTATCAATATAAACTTTCTACCTTAATATCTTTATAATAGTTAATAAAGCTTTAATAAGATTATCCTAAGTATTAATAAGCTTATTTAAGCTAGATTTAAGTACTAAGAGTTTAAAATCCTTTATTAGTAATACTATAAACTAGCTAGTTTTTTATAGCTACTTATATAATATTCTTTACCTTATTTTTATATTTTATTAAGAGGTATAAAGTTTATTTTAGTTACTAAGCTTTTTAGGTATTTAATAATATATAATACTTATTTTAGGTTAGTAGTGATTTTATCTATAAAGAAGTATATATTAAGGTTAAATATAAATTAATTATAATTAGTCTAAGTACCCCCCTTATATTTAAGAGTAGGGAGATACTTTCCCTAAAGCTTAGATTAATGCTTTTTAGATTTAGAAATATTACTAACTACTTAATAAATAGTAATAAGACTAGTTAGAACTAAGAGTTAGCTAGCCTTTAAGGATTCTAGATATTCTTATTTATATTTTAATTAGATCTTCTTTTTCTCTTTCTTAATAAGTTAATTTAATTTAGCTTTTATTAGCTAGTTAACTAGTAATTTATTAATATGTTCCTTATTATTTTACTTAGTAAGTATTTTATTTTATAGTAATTTATTCTATATTTAGCTATTTAGGAAATTCTATTTAGTAAGAGAGTTTCTAGGTAATAAATTTAACTCTCTAAAAACTCTATAAAAAGACACTATATTATTATATATTATACTACTTGATAATCTATACTCTTATTAATATAAATAGAGAGAAGAATATATTATAGATAATATAATATAGAGTGAGGAAGTTAGTATAGTTAGATATAACTAAGATTAAATATTCTTCTCTAGTTTTCTAAAACCTAAGAGTAGGAGCTAGAGCTTATTTAGAGAGCACTTAGTAAGCACTTAATACCTCTCTATTATTAGAGGTATTTATTAAACTACCCTAACTAGCCTGCTAAACCTCCTTATAGAGCCTTAATTCCTTATTCTAACTGTAACCTCATTCTGGCTCGTGACACCTGGACCCTGTGTGACCTGAACTGATACTCCTGAAATACCTCACTTATGCTCACCTATGTTATTAAGCCTATTGCTCCTGTCTGTTAATAAGCTAATATAACCAGCTGCCTCCTTACTTAGCTCCCTCTTTAATCTCTAGGTGGGACTATATTACGTCTTTATATATCTGCTCTAGTAAGCTAGCTATATATATTATTACCTTAATATTACCTACTATTCTCTGCTGCATAGCTCTAGAATTAGCTACAGAGTTCTTTATAATATTATAAAATATTTAAATCCTATCTTTCTAGTTATAGAGAAGCTCTTATGCTTTATTTAGTATATCTATTAAAAGGTCCCCCTTATCTATAGCTAGATAGGGCTAGTCTAAAGGTCCCTAATACTTATATACCTTATCTTCTAGATCTATAAATAGGCTAAGTAAATAGTAAATATTAGTGTTTATAACTTATACTGCTTTAGTAAAGCCCTACTAGAAGTTGAAATCTCTACTAGCCTGTTTTAAATATCTATACTATATAGATAGCTTCTTAAAGCTATATTAGTAAACTCTCTCTTAAATTATAAATAGGCTTAAGCCTAAAGAAATTAAGAATATACTTAGAAATTATATAAAGAAGTGGGTAGTGCTTACTAGTTATCTTAGTAGTGGTTTTAATATTACGTAGTTAGATAACTAAGCTATTAAAGATATAGAATTCTATACCTAGATTTTATGCCTACTTTTTGTTTATAGCCTTATATATATTTCTAAGTATATTAATTATATCTAGAAGGTCTATCTGTAGAGAGATATCTTATATAATAAGGCTCTGGACAGTGTGTGACACTATATCTCTCTAGTTAATAATACTAAAGATTTAAGGTATATATATAATTAATAGAGCTATATTAAACACTATTACTTTAGATATATCTATTTACTATAACTAAATACTTTTAGAGACTGTGGTTAAAGCTTCTACTATTATTAAGCTAAGCTATCTAAAAAGAGAGATAGCAGCTTTAGTTAACTTCTTAACTAGGTATAACTAGGCTATTACTCTAACCTAAGATAATACTATCTATACTACTAATACTATAGTGTTTATAAAGTAGCTATAAAGTATAGTTAATAAAATAAGTATAGCTAAGGCAAGTGCAGAGATATAAACACCTTTTTAGTTTAAATAAAGTTTAGTGATAAAGCTCTATAACCTATGGCACAGACTTAATGTTTAACCTAGAATATAATAAAGCTTGCTGTTGCTATTGCTGTTGCTATTACTGTGTCCTTCTTGCCTAGTCTCTTTCTCTTACTAAATTGCTTTAGGGTGCGTTAATAAGTATTAGTAGTAGGTATTATTGCTATTATTATATATATTCTGCTCTGTCTTAGAATAGCTAAGATGCTAGATATTGCCTCCCACTGTTATTAGGTTCTCCTAGATTGCAGTTCTTTCTGTAACTTAACGATTATTACAGAAGGTGACGCACTTAGGCTGGAGTATTAATGATCCTAAAGATAGCTAAGAGTCTTAGTAAAGTGCTAGAATCTGTGAGGTGTTACTGTTACTGTTAGAGAGATCTTACTGTTAAAGCACCAGCTCCAGATTCTGGAGCCTCTGTTTTTCTTATTAAGCCATTAACCTCCTGCTCTATTAGCTGTTTGCATTGTTCGATCCGTCGTCTATGATATCGATTAGTGTTATTATTTCTCATATGCAGCAACTCTTGCGTCTCTTTAACGTTGCTAGACCCAGAAAGTGAGTGGCCTGAAGCTCTAATACGGAATTGACGTGTGCGTGACTTGGACTCTTAAATACACATTTGCAGATCTTGCTTTCCAACCAATAGCAAAAGATATTATAGATCTGTCCATTATAAAACTCCGTCATTATCTCCATGTTACCGTCATGGAAGGTTATGGAAAGGTCATGAGGCAGGAGGACCTAATCACCAACAAAGAAATAAGCTAGGAGCTGTGACAGGCTGTTTCCCTTTGTGAGACCACAACCATGCATGCACCCAAGCTATTTCATACATCACTTTCGATAGCAATACCAAATAAGCAAAAGTGACATGTTAATCACAGCCCAGCCTCAAACGTTAAGTCACCAGCTTCTCGTAACAGCTTAATATATTAGCTTGTTATGTGTCATTTCATTTCTCTTCTTGAAATGACTGACCCTGAATAAATGAGCAGCTGTTGCAAGCTTAAAACGTCTAAAGCTTCAAACTCATAATAGTCTGATTCATAGATAATACAGCCTTTAGACATAATATAAACAAAGACTTTAACTAACTAGCATTCACTGGCCGTTTCTATTAATATCAATAGGGCGCAGTGTTAAAGTTATTTATATCTCCTCAAGCCCGTGTTTTCAGAGAATCGGAGAACTTAACTTAAAGAAGCTATATAAATAACAGTTCACGGAGTCTATCCTTTAACCTTATCAGTCTATATTATTATCACAATTATTACACTCTATTACTATTATAGTTATATATACCCTAGCCTGCTTAATCTTTATATTAAAGATCTAGTAGAGATTCGTAAATAATAAACCCCTAGTATTACCTATAATAATATACCTAAATAAGTAAGGATTCTCTTAGCTCACCTTCTTACTAGTCTAACTAAGACTATATAGTATTATTCACTAAATTAATACCCTAGGGGTTTTATTAGGGGCAGCTTAATTTGTGTTAGCTAGTCTAGAGCTTTTTGAGTTCCTTAGACTTAACTCTATAAAGCTGCCCGTCCACCTATTATATACTATAATTTAGCTTAAGATACTATAATATAAAACCTACTATAATATAATATTAGCAGCCTAGCTCTTTAAGTTAGATAAGATTAGCTTTAGTATATATATAGAGAGTAATGTAAATATAAGTAGTAATGCTATAGAAATATAGAAAGATAATATAGTAAACCTTATTTAAGAGAGAGTCTTATTTAGAGATACCTATTATAGCTTAAATATTAATAAAGAATATATTATACTTAGGTAACTACTATATACTATAGTAAATATACTATAGAATAATAAGTTATATACTTATTATATCTAAACTTACTACCTGTTCTATAACTATATATAGAATTTATCTTCTTATAGAGCTTAGTAGCTATCTAGTTCCTAGATATAGTTTATCCTAAATTATAAGAACTACCTAGAGAAAAAGTTCTTATATTACTTATATAGTTAGTTTAGTAAAATATTTAAGTAAGGAATTAAAGATTAATAGATTTGATTTAGTGTTATTTAATATAGCTAAAATAATCCTTAAATACTAATTATATTATTGCTTCCCACTTTATAGAGAATATATTAAATATAACTAGAGTAAACCTCTAGTAAGAACTAGTTTAAGTTATCTAGCTTTTGCTAACTAGCGGCTAGCTTTTATAGAAGTATCTAGTGGAGATAAATAATTCTTAAAGTTTAAAATATAATCTATTTTCTATTAAGGCTTATCTAATATTTTAGTTGATAATATTCTCCTAGCTACCTTATCTTACTCTGAGCTGCTTGTTGTTACCTTCTGTCTAGGAACTTGTTGTGTAGCCCAGACCTTCTCTGGAGCTCTTAGCACTACTGGCGCCGCCCTCTGCGGGCCCTGCGCGCTTCTGCGGCTCTATATATAGACCCTTGCCTGTAGCCACTCCTTTTTCTGCTGCAATAAACGACTTCTTCTTCTTAGCAGTTTATACTATATTTAAGACTTCTTACTAATAGACTTAATCTACTTATAGATAACCCTAGCTATATAAGTTAGATATTCTAAGGTATAGATTTATATTTAATATTAATTACTTATATTAATTACGTTTTAACTCTTCAGGTTTATATATAAGTACTAATTTAGTCCCTTACCTAGTTATATATATATATACTAATATATCTATTAAATCTATATGAATTAGCATAAATATATATAACTTAGAGCTTATATATATATATATATATAAAGCGTTAAGTACTACTTATATATAATTATCTAGTATAGTATATATCGTACTGGTATTACTACCTTAAAAGAGGTTAGGATCTATAATAGTCCCTTAGAATTAAAGTACTCTATAATAAAACAATAGATAAACTATAGTTATTATAGTCTATATATATAGATAAAGTATAGAAGCTATTTATATAAGATACTATAAGCCTTAATATAGATAAATATATATATATATCTATAGCAAAAGATAAATTGAAATTATATAAAGGGAATGCAGCTCTATAAGAGACTAACTACTACTAATACTATATTAAAATAATTATATATAAAAGAGTAACAATATAGCTTAATATAGCGTTTACTATAAGCTACTTTACTAAGTTTAATAATAAACTAAGCCTTATATAAAACTATACTACTAATTAAGTCCTTTAATATCTTTACTAAATATAATACCCCTACCTTAAGTATAGAACTAAACTTAATAAAATAAATAATATACTTAAAGTTACCTTAGATATAAGCTTTATAGATAATATAACTAACTAAAAAGGCTTTTATGTATTTATAATAAAGCGTTTTTAAGAAGTAATTACTTAGAAACTAAATAAATGGATAGTAATTATAACTATAACATACAATTATAGAAAGATATATATCAATTAAATATTTATTATTAATCAATATTATAGTAGATAGATTTATAAAACTAATTATGCTACTATAATTTAGAGTGTGTTATAGTTAGCTATAAAGAGGTGACTAAGATATATAACTAAAAGCAAACTATATATAAGACCTAAAGAAAGAAGATAGCATAAAGTATATAAAAACTTCTATATATAGAATAAGATAGACCTTAATAGAGTTTAGGAAAAGTTTTATAGAAGCTAGTAATCTTTTAGGGAGTATTAAGTTTATTGTTACGACGCAGCCCCCCCGCAAAAAAGACTACGATAAATTCACCCAGTTTATGGGCATAATTTGGGAAACACTATAGAGGCACTTTAACCTATGCCCTCTACTAGTTAAGGATAATAATACAGGAACCATATACGTTCCTGCTCTTAGGGAGTATATTAAATAGAGTCTAGAATATATAGTATAAGTTTAGTATAATATTAGCCTAGCTCTATTAAGCTTATAGTTATAATACAGCCCTCTATAAAAAGACCATAATAAATTCACTCAGTTTATAGATATAATTTAGGAAACACTACAGAGGCACTTTAATCTATACTCTCTACTAGTTAAGAATAATAATATAGAAACTCTATATATTTCTATTAGTAAGCAAAGCCTTATATAAAGTTAGATATATACTTAAGCTAAATAGACTAGTGGAATAGTAATAGTATAGATAATACTATGCTATATATAATAGAGCTGATTATATTAGGGCTGAGTAGGCTACTGAGGCTCTTATAGCCTGGAAAAAACGCCTAAAAGGTAAGCCTTTTAGTGAGGTACTATATATATAAGAGATAACTCCTTAACCTCCTAGCCTAGCTCTATATATAGATCTAAAGCAGTTTAGGCGCGCTAACTATAACTAGAGTATATATAGGAAAAGGGGGCTAGGATATACCTAAATAAAGATTAAGATATAAATATTATATATATACTATAGTATTATAAATGTATATATAATTATACCTAATTTAATTATATCTATAAAATATATCTATAAAATATATCTATAAAATATATCTATAAAATATATCTATAAAATATATCTATAAAATATATCTATAGAATATATCTATAGAATATATCTATAATATATATCTATAAAATATATCTATAAAATATATCTATAAAATATATCTATAAAATATATCTATAAAATATATCTATTAAGTTTATAGTTATAATACAGCTCTCTATAAAAAAGACTATAATAAATTTACCTAGTTTATAGATATAATTTAGGAAACACTATAGAGGCACTTTAACCTATACTCTCTATTAATTAAGGATAATAATATAAAAACTCTAGATATTTCTATTAGTAAGTAAACCCTTATATAAAGTTAGATATATACTCTAGCTAAATAGACTAGCAAAATAGTAATAATATAGATAACGCCACGCTACATATAATAGGGCTAATTATATTAGAGCTAAGTAAGCTACTAAGGCTCTTATAGCCTAGGGCCTTACTAAACCTTTTAGTAAGGTGCTATAAAAAACACCTAAAAGGTAAACCTTTTAGTAAGGTAAATACTACTATATAAGAGATAACTCCTTAACCTTCTAAGAGGTTCTTATAGCTAGAAGTATAAAAAGCTCTATAAGTAGGGCTTTATATCTATCTCTCTTTCTTATCCTTATTCTATAATCTATAATAAGTTCTCTAAGATATTAACACTGGACTTAGTATATTAATATAGTAGCTATATATAAGATATATTTATTAATATTAATAATATGTTAAAGGTTATATAAGAGTTTAGTATTAATATAATTAATAAAGCTCTCTGTTTTATTGAGCAGTCTAAATAATACTAAGAGCATATTAGTAGTATAGCTCTTAAGAAAGTCCTTATTAACACCTCTATAGAGAATAGCTAGATATATAATAATATTATATATAAGTAAGTAGATATAGTATTAGAAGTTAATTAGGTTATTATATACTCTATCTATTAGCCCTTCTTTAAATAGGCCCTCTATAATACTAAGGCTAAGCCAGCTCTATAGAGATTAGTGAGTATAGCTTATACTAACTAACAGAGAGAGCATTACTAATAATAGCATAGCTAGTAGATAAAGTAGTAATAGAAATAGTGTTAGCAGCATAGGTAATAAGCAAGAGGATAAGTTAATAGATATTATTAAACTGCAAAGTTAAGGATTATAAAGCTATAGATAGATATATATAAGTGTGGCTATAGTTAGGATAGTTAAGATCACGTAACTAAAGGCTGTGTGTATTATCAGGAGGCGTGGAGTTAGAAGGTCTATTATAAAGTAGGTAAAATCACTATATAGTGGCTAGAGGCTATAAAGTTAGATATATACTCTAGCTAAATAGACTAATAGAATAGTAATAGTAAAGATAATATTATACTATATATAATAAAGCTAATTATATTAAGGCTAAGTAGGCTACTAAGGCTTTTATAGCAAAAATACCTAAAAGCTAAACTATTTAGTAAGGTACTATAAATACTACTATATAAAATATCTATTAACTTCTTATCTAAAGGTTAACCTTTTAGTAAGGTATATATAAGAGATAACTCTTTAATCTCCTAAGAGGTTTTTATAGCTAGAAGTATAAAAAGCTTTATTACTATAATTAGGGCTTTATATCTATCCCTCTTCCTTATCCTTATTCTATAGTCTATAATAAGTTCTCTAAGATATTAATATTAAATCTAGTATATTAATATACTAGCTATATATAAGGTATATCTATTATTATAATAATATATAGACAATTATAATAGAGTTTAGTATTAATATAATTAATAAAACACTCTATTTTATTAAGTAGCCTAAATAACACTAAGACTATATTATTAATATAACTCTTAAGAAAGCTCTTATTGATATCTCTATAGAGAACTTATAGATATACTAACTTATTATAAATAAGTAAGTAAACTTAGTAATAGAGATTATAAGAAGTATTTTATTCCTATTGCTATAAAAGGAACTTATATATTATTATTACTATATATTTAGAGTGCTATAACTCTATAGATATAAGAGGTATAAGAAAATAGATAATATATTTGGAATCCTTGCTAGAAATGGCATATTCTGGTATATATATCAAATTACGCATATTACGTAATCATATAATATACTTTGCAAGGAATAAATAAGGTTTGAGAATAAGATTAAACTTTAGGTTAAAGTTTAAACCTTATAGCTTTAAGTTAAACCTTATACCTTATTATTACTAAATAAGGTATAATGCATCTAATAAGGTTTAACTCTAAGCTAGAAGGCCGCGTAAGCACTTACAAAGCCTTAGGAACCAAATTATCTATATATACCTACCTTTTCCTCCGCCTTCTAAGGCCTTAGATATCTATGCAGTTATCAATATATATATCTTTCGATATCTACATTTTTCGCTCTATCTGAATACTATATTATATTATAGTATTTATACTGTTTATTACCTATTTTCCCTATATTTAATTATAGGAAATATCTTTATATCCTAACTACCTCTCTGCTTTACTTCTTATCTTATAAGAAGTTACCTATAAGTCTTATAGAGATTAGGTAGATCCTTAAGCATTCTAGAGAGTAGGTCTTTTTTAAATAAACTCTCTATGATAATAAAGTAGAGATAGCCCTTTAGGGATTAATAAGTATAGCTTATACTAACTACTAGTAGATAAAGCAGTAATAAAGATAGTATTAGTAGTATAGATAATAAATAAGAGGATAGGTTAAGAGATACTTATTATTAGACTATAAAGTTAATAATTATAACGCTATAAATATATATATATACGTATAGCTATAGTTAGGAAAGTTATAATTATATAACTAAAGGCTATATATATTATTAAGAGATATAGAGTTAGAAGGTTTATTATAAAGTAAATGAAATTACTATATAGTAGCTAGAGGCTATAATATATAGTTATATAGACTATACTATAGATAAGTACTAAAAGAACTATATTTATATTATTTATTTCTAGAAGGGGTATATAGGAGAGTATTATTACTATGTAGGTAGTAACCTAGTACTAAAGATATTAATAAAGGTATTACTAAGCGTATCTATAAATACCATATAGACTATAAAAGAGCTTAGATATCTTAATTTATTAAAGGATAACAATTAACTAAAGACTATAGTTATATAGCTACTATTTAGTATACATTTAGTACATTCTTAGTAATACTAAGATATATAATAGTTATAGATATATATTAAGTTTATAATAACTTTATACTAGATATTATATTATATAGTTATAGATATATATTAAGTTTATAATCACTCTATACTATATTTACTATAAGTATATATTAAGTTTATAATAATTATATATAAATATTTAATAGATATATATTAAGTTTATATTAACTCTATTATATTATAATCTTTCTATAGTAAGTATATATTAAGTAATAATAACTCTAGCCTTTTTACTAAATATATACTAAATAAGTGTTAAATAAATACTGAAGTAAGTAGTAATTAGATTATGAAATTATCATAAAATAATATTTAAATAAGCCTATAGCTAAGTCTATAAGAGCTAAATAGAAGCCTTAGAAACTAAAGCCTTAAAGAGAGGGGTAATTATAAGGATATTAATAAGTAGCACTAAGCAGATACTAAACTCTTATATAATATATATATACTTTAAAAGGGGCTTCTGTATACTATTAGGGAAAAAGCTAAGTTATACTTAATCTACTACTATATACCTATTATTATATAAAGTTATTATTTTCTAGTCTAGGCCTTTAGCTATCTATACCCTTATAATAGTATTAATATTAATACTAATATAGCTTTAGTATTATTTAGGTTTTTTATACTTTTAGTATTCTAGTCTAGAGAGTTTATTAATATATTATTACTAGCTTTATTAATATTATTAATCTTATACTATAGATAGATAACTATTAACTAAAAGATCTAAAGTCTATATAGAGAGTTAAGTATATAGGTTTTACTATTAATGATAAGAAGTTTATATAATTCTTACTAGCCTTTCTTTTTATATAAAATATATATTAATAAGAGTCGTAATAATTATAAAGTTTTATAGATGTCTAGCTTATTATAGATAGTACGAGCTTCTAAAACCTAATATAAAGCCTAAACCTTCTGGAGGCCTTTTATTACTCTTTATATAGTAGCTATCTATTTTAAATTTCTAATAATAGAGAGAATTTATTAATAGAATAGAGATATACTCTAAAGATAAGTAATATTAATACTAAGCCTTCTAGTTTATAGTATTATTAAGAGTCTTTAAAGCTATTCAAAGAACTATTTTATAATCTATATTAGAAAAGCTTTATTAAATTATATTATAAACTCTCTAAAGGATTATATAATATGTATTATCTTTATCTATAGAGTTATTAAGTTTATTACTATAATATAGCTTCTCTATAAAAAAGACCATTATAAATTTACTTAGTTTATAGATATAATTTAGGAAATACTATAGAGGTATTTTAACTTATACTCTCTACTAATTAAGAATAATAACATAAAAACTCTATATATTTTTATTACTAAGCAAACCCTTATATAAAGTTTGATATATACTCTAGCTAAATAGATTAGTGGAGTAGTAATAGTATAAGTAATACTATTATAGGTTAAAATACGTCTATAGTGTTTCTCAAATTATGCCTATAAACTGAGTGAATTTATTATAGTCTTTTTTATAGAGGGCTGCGTTATAACTATAAACTTAATAGAATATATCTATAATTATTAATAATATAGAAAAGATTATAATAGAGTTTAGTATTAATATAATTAATAAAGCTCTCTGTTTTATTGAATAGCCTTAATAATACTAAGAGTATATTATTAATATAGCCCTTAAGAGAGTGTTTATTAATATCTTTATAGAGAACTTATAGATATACAAACCTATTATAAATAAGGAAGTAGATTTAGTAATAGAAGTTAAATAGTTCTTAGCTACTCTATAGAGTAGCTCTTCTTTAAATAGACCCTCTATAATACTAAGGTAGAGATAGTCCTTTAGGAATTAGTAAGTGTAAGAACGGCTATAAAGGCTGCGGGAGAAGTAGAAAAGTTCCCAAAGTAGTACAGGTAGATTTCAGGCAATAAATGGTATATAAGGGTAACTTTTCGGGTTTGTTGCATAATATTCAGATAGAGAGAGAAATGTAGATATAAAATGATATTTTTATTAATAAAATCATAGATATCTAAGGCCTAGAAAGGCGGGGGAAAAGGTAGGTATATATAGACAATTTGGTTTCTAAGGTCTTATAGCCCTTTAAGCCTGAATTAAACCTTATTTCCCAAAAGGGTAATAATAATAAGGTTTTAGGTTTAAGGTTTAGCGCCTAACACTAGCTTTAACCTTAATTTTAAGCTTAGTTTTAAGCTTAACTTTAGTTTAGCTTAACTTTATTCTGAAACTTTATTATTTTAAATACTTTATTATTCCAAATACTATGATTACGTAATATTAGTAAAATGATATATATACCAAAAAACGCTATTTTTACAAGGATTTCAAATATATTATTTGTTTTCTCATACCTCTTATATTTATAGAGTTATAGCACTCTAAAGGTATGGTGATAATAATATATAAGTTCCTTTTATAGTAATAAGGAATAATATATTTCTTATAGTAAGTATAGCTTATACTAAATATAATATACAGAGAGTATTATTAATAATAGTATAGTGGGTAAATAAAGCAGTAATAGAGATATTATTTAATAGTAGTATAGATAATAAATATAAGAATAAGTTCATAGATATTATTATTATTGGTTTTCTAAAATACTAATATAGTGAAGAGAGGGGTTAGGTAGGGCGTATTATTAGTTTAAGATAAATATATTAAGAAGAGAGATATCTAGAGAGTGGTTAGTATAAGGGAATAATATAGTTAGTTAATAGAGGCAGACTATATAATATTAGAGGTTATATAACTACTTACCTAACTAGATTATAGTTATTTTAATATTAGGCTGTGAATTCTAGTAGAGGTTAGGATCTAACCTATTTAGTAATATAGATAATTATTCTCATACTAGTAGTCTTTTCTTTTATGCTAGTAATTACCTAATAGGTCTATCTAAATATATAAATTGAAATAATAAGTTAGGTATTATTAATAATACCTAATTAAAGCAAAAAACAGCTAGTTTGGCTAATTACCTAAATCCTCCTTAAATAGCCTAAAACTAGCTCTAAATAATATAAATTATATAAATAGCTTAAATTAGCTATTATCTTAATATTCCCTCTACTATATATATTATCTATTCTTCTATTTAAATTATAAGGGTATTACTATTAATAAGGTAGCATAAAGCCCTTTTAGGCTTTACCTTTATTATAGTATTAGCTAGGTTATCTTTGTTATTTACCTATTAGATCTTAGAGAGCTTATAATACTTATATAACTAATAGAGAGCTATAATATTAATTATAAGGCGTTTTTCATTTATAGTGCCTAGTGTCACTAAGCACTTATATAGTAAGTATAAATCTATATATATTATAATAGGAATAGAGTTAGTGATATCTAGCTTAGTGGTAACTTAGTATAGTGTGGAGGTAATTATAAAAGCTAGGTTAGTATTAGTACTATAGTATAGATCTCTAAGGCCAATATACTATAGGTAACCTATTTATACTTTATAGAGCTATAATAGATAATATTACTATAGATTATAAAAGTAGCGTTATTTATTATTTTAGTAACTAATATAGTAATATAGTCTAGCTATAATATAAGGTTCTAGTTATTAGTAAATAATCTATCTATAAATATAAATAATTTAGTAGTAAGCAGTAATAATATAATAAAGGTTAAGCTATAATTAAGGTTATTCTTTAGCTATTAAAAATGCTTATTAAGGATTATAATATCCTTATTAACAGGATTCTAGTATTAGGTAGTAGTTAATAGGTTAAGATAAGCCTCTAGTTAGTAAATTAGGGCTATATAAGCCCCTCTAGTATATTATTTAATATACTACTACTTTATTAATATATTTATAATATTCTAAGCTTTCTATACCAAGTTAATCTTAGTGCTTTAACCTTTTTAGTATAAGATAAATACTTTAGTGAGTAATAGAGAGGTTATTTTATTAGTAATAATAACTAGAGTAGTAATAGTAAGTTTCTCCTTAGATTTAGCTATAAATTTAGCCTTCTAGAGCTCTTTTTCTTTAAGAGGTAAAAAGGAGATAGTTAAAAGTCTAATTATATTATTAGTTTATATATTAATAATAGTAAAGTATAGATTAGTATTATTAATAATAAGAAGGTAAGAACTAAAGATAGAACTAGTTATTTATAACTTATTATAATTATAAGTATTATATATAATTTACTAATAAGTACTAGCTTTAGTAATACTATATAAAGGTTTAATAATCTTTATAATAGTATTAAGGAGATAGAGATTATAGATTTAGTTATATAAGTAGATATAGATATCCTATATAAGAGTAGTTTATAACTAAATATATATTTAGGTAATATCTCTAATTTAAATTAAATAAGTAGAGCTAAGAAATAGTATAATAGCTAAAAGGAGTTAAATACTATAGTATTAAATTATTAATAATTAGGTTAAAATATTATACTTATTAGTATTACTTATACTATAAATAATAAGATAGAAGTTCTTAAATAAAGTAGTAGTTTTATTTTTAATCTTATTAACTATATAAAATTAAAGAAAAATATCTATATTACTTAGAGGGGTTATAGATCTTAAATTTAAAAACTTTATACTTAAGAAAGATATTAATCTCCTTTTTATAGAATTTCTAAAAAAGAGGATCTTTAGTAATAAGTTTACTATATTTATATAAAGCTAGATAGAGTTTTTAATCTACTTTCTTCTTTATTAATAAGAGAATTAATAAGTTATTAACCTCTTACTTAAAAATATAAAAAAAGTTAATAATAGTAGGGTTTCTTTAGAGTTATTTTCTATACTAAAGTAGAAAAGAAACTAGAGAAGTATTTATAGAGAAAGTAGCTACTAGCTTAGGGTTAGTATTAATAAGATTAGAGTTATTAAGATTATTAAGGTTACTATAAAAGGGTTTAATAATAGTAGAGAGAAAGTCTTAGAGGCTATAGAGAAGCTAAATAGTAACTACTTTACTTAAAATAGTAATTAAATAGTAGAAATCCTACTTTTTATTCTTTTTATAGTAAACTTAAATCTATAATTATAGTAAGAAATAGGTAATTCTATCTATACTTAGGCTATTATAAATACTTAAAGTATTAGTAATTTTATATTTAGTAGTTTCTTTATATAAATTATCTATAATAGTATAAAATACTTTAGCTCTAGCTATAATATTTAGTAAGGATATTAAGTTATTATTAATATATAGATAAGTATTAAAAATATAGAGAGTAGAGATAAGTTTATTAAAGCTAGTAATATTATTAATAGCTTTAACTACTATTTATAGAGTAAGATTAAGCTTAATATAAAGAACCTTCTATTAAATAATAATATAAATATACTAAAGGGATCTATAATATTACTTAGTTTTACTAATATAGTAATAAGCCTTAATAGATATAACTTTAACTATAATAGCTATAGATTTAGTATTATTTTTAAGGATTTTAGTAATAAAGTTTAAATTAGTATCTATAATAATATAATTAGGTAGGTTTTAGTAGATATAAATATAGTAGAGATAGAGAGTTTCTTTAGTAGTTTTTACTAAGAGATTAGGTAAAAGGTAAGTAGTGTTAAAGTTAGTAGTAATATAAATAATATATAGAGTTACTTTATCCTTAAGGTATATAATATTATAGATAACTTTATAATTAAAGTAGTAATTAATTTTTAGTGAGAATTTAAAGTAATAAAGTGCTTTAGTGTTTAATTAGTAATATTAATAGATCTTAATTAGCTACTTAATTACTATAGTTTAAATAGGATAATTAGTATAATAGAGGAGGGTAGCTAAATTAGTAGTAAAGATACTAAAGTTTAGTATCTATTAAGTAGCTAGCTTAGGTAAAGATCTCCTTATTATTAAGAAGAAGCTAGATATAACTCTATTTATAAATAATAGGGGTAATAGTTTTACTCTATAGTAAATAGTTATAGAGGTTATTAAAATAAATATCTAAATAATCTATATTATTTAGATAGAAGAGAAAATAGGTATTAAATAGTATTATATAAAACATTATTTAACTAAATATAGTATTTACTATAATAGTACTAAATAAATCATTACAAAGTTTATTACTAAAATATATTCTTATTTAGCTAGTGTTTGCTTTATTTATCTTAATTAATAAGTAAGAATATTATAGAGCTATAACTTATTATTACTTAGTAATAGAGACTTTATTAGTGCCTAAATTTAATATAATACTCTAGAAAATTTCCTTAGAGTATCTACTATTAAGTATAAATAGCTATATAGAAGCAGAGGTTTTAGGTAGAATAAGCTATGCTAAGAGTAAAAGGGGTGTTAGATTAGCAATACAGTTAAAACCTATAGCTATATAGAAAGCTACTTAGTTTAGTAATAAATTAGTTAATTTATTACTATTAACTATAAATATAGTATTAGTAATATACGTAGTGGAGTTTTAGAGTAAACATAGCTAAGATTTAATATCCTAGTGATAATTCTATAAATACTGCTTAACTTTACTATTAGTGTCTAAATTAGTAATAGAAGTGTGTTAGTTATTATTATTACCTTTAAAATTAAGCAGGAAGGTATTAAAGTTATCCTTAGTTAAGTCTTAAGAATACTTAGACTTAAACTTATTAAACTCTTAGATATATTTATTAACTAAGTGCTTCTATAAGTAACAATTAGGCTTATAATAAATCTAGTAGTATCTAGAGCTATTATAGTAGTTATTATATATTAATTAGTGATATAGAGAAGACTTTTATTAGTTTAGCTAGTTTTAGTGAAATTTACTATAATTAGGGTGATTTTAGTGGAAATTATACTATTAGTTACTATTTTAGAAGCATTAATCTATATATATTATATTAAACGTATTAAGGTCTTTAGAATATATCAATTAGGTAGTAAGGCTTTCATTAAAGTAGAAAGTAATATTAATAGATAAATAAAGAGTATTATATAGATCTTAAAGACTTATAGAGTGTTTATAGAGAGCTAGTCTATACTTTCTAGTTATTAATAAATAATCTATCTATAAATATAGATAATATAGCAGTAAGCAGTAATAGTATTATTAGTTTCCTAAAATACTAGTATAGTGAAGAGAGGGGTTAGGTAGAGCGTATTATTAGTTTAAGATATATATATTAAGAAGAGAGGTATCTAGAGAGTGGTTAGTATAAGAGAATAATATAGTTAGTTAATAGAGGCAGACTATATAATATTAGAGGTTATATAACTACTTACCTAACTAGATTATAGTTATTTTAATATTAGGCTGTGAATTCTAGTAGAGGTTAGGATCTAACCTATTAAGTAATATAGATAATTATTCTCACACTAGTAGTCTTTTCTTTTATGCTAGTAATTACCTAATAGGTCTATCTAAATATATAAATTGAAATAATAAGTTAGGTATTATTAATAATACCTAATTAAAGCAAAAAACAGCTAGTTTCGCTAATTACCTAAATCCTCCTTAAATAGCCTAAAACTAGCTCTAAATAGCATAAATAGTATAAATAGCATAAATAGCTTAAATTAGCTATTATCCTAATATTCCCTCTGCTATATCTATTATCTATCCCTCTATTTAGATTATAAGGGTATTATTATTAATAAGGTAGTATAAAGCCCTCTTAGACTTTACCTTTATTATAGCGTTAGCTAGGTTATCTTTGCTATTTATCTATTAAATCTCAGAGAGCTTATAATACTTATATAACTAATAGAGAGCTATAATATTAATTATAAAGCGTTTTTCCTTTATAGTATCTAGCTTTACTAAGCACTTATATAGTAAGTATAAGTCTATATATATTATAGTAGGTATAGAGTTAGTAATATCTAGCTTAGTAATAACTTAGTATAGTGTTAAGGTAATTATAAAGGCTAGGTTAGTATTAGTAACTATAGTATAGATCTCTAGGGTTAATCTACTATAAATAACCTATTTATACTTTATAGAGCTATAATAGATAATATTACTAGAGATTATAAAAGTAGTATTATTTATTATTTTATTAACTAGTATAATAATATAGCCTAACTATAATATAAGGTTCTAGTTATTAGTAAATAATCTATCTATAAATATTAATAATTTAGTAGTAGGTAGTAATAGTATAATAAAGATTAGGCTATAATTAAGGTTATCCTTTAGCTACTAAAGGCACTTATTAAGGATTATAATATCCTTATTAGTGGGATCCTTGCGTTAGGTAGTGGTTAATAGGTTAAAATAAGCCTCTAGTTAGCAAATTAAGGCTATATAAGCCTCTCTAGTATACTATTTAATATCTTATTACTTTATTAATATCTTTATAATATTCTAAGCTTTTCATACTAAGTTAATCTTAGTACCTTAACCTTTTTAGTATAAGATAATTACTTTAGTAACTAATAGGGAGATTATTCTATTATTAAAGATAACTAGAGTAGTAGTAGTAAGTTTCTCCTTATCTTTAGCTATAAATTTAGCTTGCTAAAGCTCTTTTTCTTTAAGAGTTAAAAAAGAGATAGTTAAACGTCTAATAGTATTATCTATTTATATACTAATAATAGTAAAATATAGATTAGTGTTATTAATAATAAGGAGGTAAGAGTTAAAAGTAGAACTAGTTATCTATAACTTATTATAATAATAGGTATTATAGATAGCTTATTAATAGGTACTAGCCTTAGTAATACTATATAAGGGTTTAATAATCTTTATAATAATATTAAAAAGATAGAGATTATAGATTTAGTTAGGTAGATAGATATAAATATCTTATATAAGGGTAGGTTATAACTAAATATATACCTAGATATTATCTCTAATCTAAATTAAGTAATTAGAGCTAAGAAATAGTATAATAGTTAATAGTAGTTAAGTACTATAGTATTAAATTATTAATAATTAGGTTAGAATACTATACTTATTAGTATTATTTATACTATAAATAATAAGATAAAACTTCTTAAATAAAGTAGTAGTTTTATTTTTAATCTTATTAACTATATAAAATTAAAAAAGATATCTATATTATTTAGAGAGGTTATAGATCTTAAATCTAAAGACTTTATATTTAAGAAAGATATTAATCTCCTTTTTATAGGATTTCTAAAAAGGAGAGCTATTAATAGTAAGTTTACTAAACTTATATAGAGTAAGATAGAGTTTCTAATCTACTTTCTCCTTTATTAATACGAGGATTAATAAATAATTAATATCTTAGTTAAAAATATAGAAGAAATTAGTAATAATAGAGTTTTTTAGAGTTATTCTCTATACTAAAGTAGAGAAGAAACTAGAAAAGTATTTTTAGAGAAAAGATTAGAGTTAGTATTAATAAGGTTAGAGTTATTAAGATTATTAAAGTTACTATAAAAAGGTTTAATAATAATAGAAGAAAAGTCTTAAGAGCTATAGAGGAGCTAAATAGTAACTAGTTTATCTAAAATAGTAATTAAATAGTAGAAACTCTATTATTTATCTTTTTATAGTAGATTTATATTAATAATTATAGTAAAAAGTAAGTAACTTTATCTATACTTAGGCTATTATAGATATCTAAAGTATTAATAATTTTATATTTAGTAATCTCTTTATATAAATTATCTATAGTAATATAGATTATTTTAGCTCTAGCTATAATATCTAGTGAGAGTATTAAGTTATTACTAATATATAGATAAGTGCTAAAGATAAGTAGAGTATAAATAAGGCTATTAGAGCTAGTAGTATAATTAATAGCTTTAACTACTATTTAAAAAGCAAGATTAGGCTTAATATAGAGAACCTTTTACTAAATAATAATATAGATATACTAAAGAGGTTGATAATATTATTTAGTTTTTTTAATATAATAATAAGCTTTAATAAATATAACTTTAACTATAATAGTTATAGATTTAGTATTATTTTTAAAGATTTTAGTAGTAAAATTTAAACTAATATCTATAATAATATAATTAGATAGTTCTTAGTAGATATAAATCTAGTAGAGATAGAGAGTTTTTTAAGTAGTTTTTGCTAAGGGATTAGGTAAAAAGTAAGTAGTATTAAAGCTAGTAGTAGTATTAATAATATATAGAGTTACTTTATCCTTAAGATATATAATATTATTAATAATCTTATAATTAAAGTTATAATTATCTTTTAGTGAGAATTTAAAGTATTAAAGTGCTTTAGTATTTAATTAGTAATATTAACAGACCTTAGTTAGCTACTTAATTACTATAGTTTAAATAGAATAATTAATATAGTAGAGAAGGGTAGCTAACTTAGTAATAGAGGAGTAGCTAAATTAGTAATAGAGATACTAAAGTTTAGTATTTATTAAGTAGCTAGCTTAAGTAAAAGTCTCTTTATTATTAAGAAGAAGCTAGGTATAACCCTATTTATAAATAATAGGGATAATAATTTTGCTCTATAGTAAATAATTATAGAGATTATTAAAATAGATATATAAATAATCTATATTATTTAAATAGAGGAGAAAAGGAGTATTAAAGAGTATAATATAAAACACTATTTAACTAAATATAGTATTAACTATAATAGTGCTAAATAAATCCTTATAGAGTTTATTACTAAAATATACTCTTACTTACTTAGTATTAGCTTTATTTATCTTAAGTAAGGAATAAGAATATTATAAAGCAGTAACTTACTATTAGCGAGTAGTAAAAACTCTAGTAATACCTAAATCTAGTATAATATCCTAAAAAACTTTCTTAGAGTATCTATTATTAAGTATAAATAGCTATATAGAGATAGAGGTTTTAAGTAAAATAAGCTATATTAGAGATAAAAGAGATATAAGATTAGTAGTAGGGTTAAAGTCTATAACTATATAGAAGGTAGCTTACTTTAGTGATAAATTAGTTAACTTATTACTATTAACTATAAATATAGTATTAGTAATATAAGTAGTAAATTTATAGAGTAAATTAGGCTGAGATTTAATATCTTAATAGTGATTTTATAAATACTGCTTAACTTTATTATTAATATCTAAATTAGCAGTAGAGAGGTCTTAACTATTATTATTACTATTAAAATTAAGCAGAAAGGTATTAAAGTTATCCTTAGTTAAGTTTTAAGAGTACTTAGATTTAAACTTATTAAACTCTTAGATATATTTATTAACTAAATACTTCTATAAATAGTAATTAGGCTTATAATAAATCTAGTAGTATCTGAGGCTATTATAGTAGTTATTATATATTAACTAATAATATAGAGAAGGTTTTTATTAATTTAGCTAGTTTTAGTAAAATTTTCTATAATTAGGGTAACTTTAGTAGAAATTATATTATTAGTTACTGTTTTAGATATATTAATCTATATATATTATATTAAACTTATTAGGATCTTTAAAAACTATAAATTAGGTAGTGAGGCTCTAATTAAAGTAGAAGCAGTACTAATAGATAAATAAAAAGTATTATATAGATCTTAAAGGCTTATAGAGTGTTTAGAGAAAGCTAGTTTATATTTATAGCCTCTTTAGTAAGTATTATAGATCTTATATTATAGAAGAGTATTTCTAGCATTATACTTCTTACTAAGTATAGATTTAATAATAAAGAGGGTATTAAATAGAATTCTAAGGTCTTTAGTAATAGATTTTCTAGGATTCCTATATATAAGGTTAGGTAATATAGTATTATTCTATAGTTTCTTATTAATAATATAAAACTCTTTAAAGTAATTCTTTAATTATTTAATAATCTTAGTATATAGAGGTTAGGAAATCTAGTTTATAATATAGTAGAATTAGTATTACTAAGTATTACCCTTTAATATTAAGGAAAAGGCCTTAGTATATTATTATAGAGAAATACTAACTTTAGTATAATAGTCTTTAAAAATAAGTAATTTAAACTCTATAATATCTATCTTACTATTACTATACTTAAGATTTCTATTATTATAAAACTTTATAAGATTTAAAAATTAGTATAAAGAAGGTTTTTTCTTAAATAGTAGTGTTTAGATATATAAAGAGGGGTTCTAACTTTACTTAAAATAGACTTTAGAGGTATTTTAAATACTCTAGAAGGGATTAGGGTTTAAAACTAGAGTAAGTTTGTAGAATAGTTTAGTAGGTTTAGGATTATTAATAAAGCTTTAATAAGTAAGAGAAATAAGCACTATTAAGGCTTTTAGTAACTATATAGAGATAATTAGAGTTAAAATAAACTTATTAATATCTTTAGTAATTTTAGTAAAGAATTTAGAGTCTTAGATATACTTTTTAATAAATAATAGATATTATAATTTAACTTTAATAAAGTTATTACTAGTCTAGAAGTAGTAAGATAATTATTTAATAATATTAGTAAGGTTATTTTTTATCTAGTTAGAGTTAATAGTAATAAATACTCTATTAATAATAAGGGCTTTATAGAGAGCTTTAGTAATAAGTAAGTTTATATAGTTAAAAACTTTAGTAATATCCTAAAAGTCTTTTCTTAAAGTAGGTTTATAATTATAAACTATAGATACTCTACTTAGTATAATTTATAATATAGTAGGTAATATAGCTTATAATTTTTATTAAGTTAGTTTCTTTAGTATTAAAATCCTTAATTTTACTATATATATTAGGGTTAATAATAGTCTTGAAACTATAGAGAATAGGGATAATAGAGTAATACTAAGCTTAGATAGGGGAGATAGAAGATGTATCTTTTAATATAGTAAGAAGGATAAATAGTAATTATCTATAGAAGAATTTAAGTATTAGACTTATATTAATATCTTATATATAGATATCTTCTCTAAACTATAGCTTTAGATATTAATCTATATATTAAATAACTTATAGTTATCTATACTTTTTAATAAGTAAAAGAGGTTAAGTATTAAACTTATAATTATATTTTAAATATAGATATCTTTTCTAAATTATAGCTTTAGGTATTAATCTATTTATTAAGTAATTTATATTTATCTATATCTTTCTATAAACCTAGTGTTTCTTTTGCTTAAATAGAGTATCCTAGTTTAGGCTTTTTTTTATAAAGATACTTTCTAAAAAGGAAATACTTAGTACTTACTTTCTGAAAAAGGCTTCTTAAAGAGGGAATAAGCTTAGAAGGAATATATTAAAGAAAGGAGGAGTTATTAAATATAAAAGAGGTTTATTAATATATCTCTTAATCTTATTAACTCTTAGAGAGGATACTTTAATAAAAGGATTATCTCTTCTTTTTATATATACTTATTCTTAACCTTTATAAGAGAATTCTTAGGTTATCTAGTTAAGATAAAAGGAATATAAAAAAAAGAAGGAAAATTTAGAATTAAAATAATATTATTAATTAATCTAGGTAGTTTTTAATAAAAACTTAGTATATATCTTTTTACTCTAGAAAAATATATATTACTAGCTATAAAGCTAATTAAGATAGATTTACTAAATCTTTATTATTAATAAAGTAATTACTAACTAAAAGCTTTTTTACTACTTACTATAACTTAGATATAATTAATATAAGGTTTAAGTAGGGAGATTAAAATATCTTAGAAATAGTGAATATAGAGGAGAAGTTATTAAGATATAAAAGAGGGAGAGTTATAGTAAGAATAAAGAGTTATTTAAAGTAAGAGAGAGAAAGTAGAGAGAAATAAAGCAAAAGTAGGTAATAGATAGAGTTAGTAGCTTAAAATTAGAGCATTTAGCTTAGATAGTTATAAATAAACTAAATTAAGTAGTTACTACTATAAATAAAACTATAATATTCTAAATATCTTAGAATAGATAGAATAAAGCTATAAAGTTATATAATTAATATAATCTTACTATAATTATAACTTTAGTAAAAGAATTATAGTAAGATACTTTAGTATGTTATTAAGGGCTTATTACTACTTTTCTATAATAGGTAAATAGAGCTTATTACTAATTAATAAATTATTATTATTATTATTATAAATAAGAGGTAAAAGTAAAGGATTTTAGTAATAAGGGAGGAGAAAGAAGGAGAGAGTGAGTAGTAAGATTAGTAAGTAGTATAGATAGATACTAAATATATTAAAATATACTAAGTTTACTAAAAAGATATATAAAAGATTAAAATTAGTAAAACTAGTGATTTTAAGGTTAAATAGAGGGAAAAGAGGGTTTTTAGAGGCTTTAGAGGCTCTAAAAGGGTAAAATTATTAATAATATTATATAGTGGGAAGAGTAAAGCTTTTAATAAAGCTATAAAACATAGAAGGGGCTAAAAGAGAGTAGATATAAGGGGGAAAGTGTATAATTTTACTATATAATAAAGAATTATAATTATTAATTATAGAAATAAAAATAAAGTTATTATAGACTAATCTATAGTTATTAATAATAATAAGGAATCTAAAACCTTATCTATAATATTAGTAATAACTTTAGAGATTATAGATTAACTATAGAGGCTGAATACTTAGTAGTTAAAGCTAGTCTCTCTATTAGTATAATAATCTAAATAAGAGGAGGCCTAGAACTATCTAAGTAGTAAATAATTATTAAATAGAGGTTTAGAAAATAGAAATAGAGGCTATATACTTAGCTACTAAATCTAAAGTCTCTATTAGTTAATATTTAAAATCTAAGAAATAGAATTATTAAAATAAGGAAAATATCTCTTTAGTTATTTATATAACCTTACTAATCTATAGTTATAAATAATATAATAGTGAGGTTATTTATTATAATTATAGATAGTATAATAGTAAGGTTAACTACTAATTAGTATTAGTTTCCTAAAATACTAATATAGTAAAGAGAGAGGTTAGATAGAGTATAATTTTAGTTTAAGATATATATATTAAAAAGAGAGGTATCTAGAGAGTAGCTAGTATAAAAGAGTAATATAGGTAGTTAATAGAGATAGATTATATAATATTAGAGGTTATATAACTGCTTACCTAACTAGATTATAGTTATTCTAGCGCTAGGCTGTAAATCCTAGTAGAGGCCGGGATCTAACCCACTAGGCAATATAGGTGATTATTTCTATAAGTATAATAAAGGTTAGGCTATAATTAAGGTTATACTTTAGCTACCAAAGACACTTATTAAGGATTATAATATCCTTATTAATAGGATTCTAGTGTTATATAGTAGTTAATAGGTTAAAATAAGCCTCTAGCTAGTAAATTAGAGCTATATAAAGCTCTTTAGTATATTATTTAATATACTGCTGCTTTATTAATATTTATATAATATCTTAAGATTTCTATACTAAGTAAATCTCAGTGCCTTAACCTTTTTAGTATAAGATAAATACTCTAATATATAATAGAGAGATTATTCTACTATTAAAGGTAACTAGGGTAGTAGTAGTGAGTTTTTCCTTAGGTTTAGCTATAAATTTAGCTTTCTAGAGCTTTTCTTCTCTAAGAGTTAAAAAGGAGATAGTTAAGAATCTAATAGTGTTATTAGTTTATATATTAATAATAGCAAAGTGTGAGTTAGTATTATTAGTAATAAGGAGGTAAGAGTTAAAAATAGAACTAGTTATCTATAACTTATTATAATAATAAGTATTATAGAAAGCTTATTAATAGGTACTAGCTTTAGTAATACTATATAAAGATTTAATAACCTTTATAATAGTTTTAGGGAGGTAGAGATTATAGATATAGTTAGGTAGATAGATATAAATATCTTTTATAAAGATAGTTTATAACTAAATATATATCTAAGTAATATCTCTAATCTAAATTAAATAATTAAAGCTAAGAGATAGTATAATAGCTAAAAGGAGCTAAATACTATAGTATTAGATTATTAATAATTAGGTTAAAATACTATACTTATTAATATTATTTATGCTATAAATAATAAGATAGAACTTCTTAAGTAGAGTAGTAGTTTTATTTTTAATCTTATTAACTATATATAATTCAAAAAGATATTTATATTAAAGGAGTTATAGATTAAATTTAAAGACTTTATACTTAAGAAGAGTATTAATCTCTTCTTTATAGAATTTCTAAAAAGGGGAATCTTTAGTAGTAAGTTTATTAGATTAATATAAAGTTAGATAGAGTTTATAATATACCTTCTTCTTTATTAATAAGAAGGTTAATAAGTTATTAACTTCTTACTTAAAAATATAAAAGAGATTAGTAATAATAAAGTTCTTTTAGAGTATTTCTCTATATTAAAGTAGGAGAGAAGCTAGAGAAGTATTTATAGAGAAAGTAGCTACTAATTTAGGATTAGTATTAATAAGGTTAGAGTTACTAAAGTTATTTAGGTTACTATAGAAAGGTTTAATAAGAATAAAGAGAAAGTTTTAAACGCTATAAAAAAGCTAAATAGTAACTATTTTATCTAAAATAGGAATTAAATAGTAGGGGCCTTACTATTTATCTTTTTTATAGTAGATTTATATCTATAATTATAGTAGGAGATAGGTAACTTTATCTATACTTAGGCTATTATAAATATCTAAAGTATTAGTAATTTTATATTTAGTAATCTCTTTATATAAATTATCTATTATAGTGTGAATTACTTTAGCTCTAGCTATAATATCTACTAAGAGTATTAAGTTATTATTAATATATAGATAAGTACTAAAGATAAGGAGGGTAGAAATAAAACTATTAAAGCTAGTAGTATTATTAATAGCTTTAATTACTATTTAGAGAGTGAGATTAGACTTAGTATAGAGAACCTCCTGCTAAATAATAGTATAGATATACTAAAGAGGTTTATAGTATTACTTAGTTTTACTAATATAGTAATAAGCTTTAATAGATATAACTTTAACTATAATAGCTATAGATTTAGTATTATTTTTAAAGGTTTTAGTAGTAAATTTTAAATTAATATCTATAATAATATAATTATATAGTTCTTAGTAGATATAAACTTAGTAGAAATAGAGGGTTTTCTAAGTGGTTTTTACTAAGATATTAAGCAAAAAGTAAGTAGTATTAAAGCTAGTAATAATATTAATAATATATAGAGTTACTATATCCTTAAGGTATATAATATTATAAATTATTTTATGATTAAAGTAATAATTATCCTTTAGTAAGAATTTAAAGTATTAAGGTACCTTAGTATTTAGTTAGTAATATTAATAAATCTTAGTTAGCTACTTAATTACTATAGTTTAAATAGGATAACTAGTATAGTAGTGAAAAGTAGCTAACTTAGTAATAAAGGTATTAAAGTTTAATATCTATTAAGTAGCTAGCCTAAGTAAAAGTCTCCTTATTATTAAGGAGAAGCTAGATATAACTTTATTTATAAATAATAATGATAATAGTTTTGCTCTATAGTAAATAGTTATAGGAACTATTAAAATAAATACCTAAATAATCTATATTATTTAGGTAGAGGAGATATTACGCTAACACTGTAACCCGCAAAGCAGCAGGATACGCACTGCAATTAATAGATATATATAAGGTTTTATAACCTATTACAGAGCGTATATATATAGTTTAACACTACTGCCTATATAGTTAAGTAGAACTTCTTAATAGATACTTATTAACTTATAGACTTTTTAATATATATATATATAAAGAGAGCTCTAAGTTCTATATAAACCTTAATCTAGTGTGAAACTAATACTAATTAGTGATTAACCTTATATATTATATTACTTAACTCCTATAGATTAGTAAGGATATTAGTTAAAGAGATAAAGTGATAACTTTTATATTAGGTTTATAATCTAGTATATAAGAGACTTATCCTTCTACTATCTAAGTTATTAAGTATAAAGGGTAGGTTTGCTTATAGTATATCTATCTTAAAGACCTTAATATACCTCTATATCTATTATATAAATAATAACTTAACTAATATAACTTATTATCTATAAATACTACTTAAATAATAAGAATAAGAGATAATAGATAAATAATAGACCTATAAATATGATAATAAGTTAATATAATAAGAGTCCTGCTGCAGAATTATTTATCCTAATAGGATTACTATATTTAAGCTTAAGATCTATTCTCTCTATATTTATACTACTATTCTATAAAACTACTAGAAATCTATAATATCTATACTTATATATACTAAAATATTATAAGACCTTTACTTAGAATACTTAAATTATTTACTATAAAATAAGCACTATTATTAACCTTATAATTATTAAGGAGGAATTACTTTTAACCTAGAACTATAACTTATACCTAAATAAGGAGCATATCTAATACTATTAGTAGCTTTATACTAAAATAATATATTATTTAGTATATAGTAAATAACTTACTATTAGATATAGTAAAGGATACTGAAACGCTATAATAACTTATAGTATTATTCTTAATACTACTAATACCTATCTAAACCTAGGATTATTCTAACTAAGAGGTATAAAATAAGGGTATCTATCTCTTTATACCTTAAAATAATAAAGTATCTTTCTCTATTTAGTTTATAGATAGGAGTGTAGCTTAAGGTTTATTGCCTATAGTAAGTATAATAATACTATAGTAAGTAACTATACTTATTACTATATAACTTATAATATTCTCAGTACTACTAAGAAACCTATAATATTCTCAGTACTACTAATAAACCTAGTATTCTAAAGGAAATAATAAAAGAAGATAACACTAAATAATAGTAATACTACTTTATAGATCTAAAAGGGTTATTATAAAGATAAGGAATTAAAAACTTCACTTTAACTATACTAAACTTAGTAACTAGAGAACTAGCTATCTAACTATAAATAAGAGAGATTTATACTTTAGTAAAAGATTTAATAAGAGACTCTACTAGCTAAAAACCTTACTTTAGTATTTATTTACCTTTTCTTTTATAATATTATTAACTACTATAGTAAAGCTTTTTATACCTAGCTAATTAAAATTATAGTTAGGCTTATTAATTATAGTAACTCTATATTATTAACTTATTATAAAACCCCTAATCTCTATAAATATAAAGATATTTATAAATAACTATAATTAGGGTTAAATATTTAAATTTAGTAGTAAAACTATAGAGAAGGAGGTAAACACTAAAATCCTCTTTTACTTTAAGATCTATAAAGCTAATAACTTTATAGATATAGCCTTATAGAGAGAGTTTATATATAACTTTATTAACCTACTACTTAAATTTTAGAACTAAGCTACTATAAGTATTATTTAATAACTTTATAACTACTTTATAATAAGTAGAGTATATACTATCTATAACTCTCTATAAGTTATAGATTAACTCTTTATAATTATTATAGAGAATAACTTCCACCTTTAGATAACTAAGAAAGTAGAAGAATAAGTAAGCAAAAACACTATATTTATAAAGCTATAGAAAAATAAAAACTTTACTAAAGAGATTATAGGTAGTAATAGTAAGGAAAAAGTAAAGTTTATATCTTTATAGACTAATAATAAAAGAAATATATATATAAGTAATAAAGCTCTATAGTTAATTAACCTTAATATAATACTAAATACTAACCTAGCTCTAAATATTATAAATACTTAAATTAGACTTACAAATAATATATACTTACTTATATACTAACTTATAGACCTAACTAAGTTATATATTAATAAGATAAAGTATAATAATAAAGATATAGATATACTAAAAATAAAACTCTATATCTTCTAGAATATATATAAGAGAGTAAGCTTTATAAAGGAGTAAATACTATTTATTTTTCTAATTATACTTAAGGGAAGAATATTAAATTATTACTATAATATAATTTGCTAAATTTAGCCTTATCTTAACCCAGACTAAATTATTACTAAGCTTGGTGAATACTTTAAAACAGAGAAATTTAAATAAGTATACCTCACTAAATAAAGTATTACTATATTTATATTAATTATAAATAATAATCTATCTATAATAAAGCTTAAAGCCTTAGATTTACTAATTAATACTCATATAAAGATATAACTTATATTAGGTACTATCTATAAAGGTAATAAGATTTTATATAACTAACTCCTTTAAGGTTATTCAAGAGTTAAGGAATATAAATAAGCTATAATAAACTCTATAATAAACTTTAAAATCCTCTATAACTAGCTTAAAGTTATAATTAGTAATAGAGTTATATTTAGGAATAGTTAATTACCTCTATAACTATAATACTATACTAAGTAATACTAAATACATAATAAATATAATAGCTAAAGCTAGAATAATTAATTTAACTACTCTAGTCTATACTAAAACTTTAAATAAGATAGTTTAAAATAATAATAAGATTCTTAAAAGCAGAGGTAATATATTTATAAGAGGATAGGCTGCTATTTAATAAACTATATATAAAAAGAGAGAGATAAAGTATATTTCTATTTCTAAAGTAATTTATAAATCTAAGATACTAAAACAGGCTGAGAACCTTAAAATAAAAACAATAAAACCACACACTCCCACACACTTATATAGGAATATTATAATATTGCAGCTTTATATCTAGAGGCCCTAAAATAAAGAAAAAGATCTCTCTAAGCATAATAACCTTATTACAGATATAATCTATTAAGTAAAAGTAATAAAAGCTTCTAAATAATAAGATAAACTGTGGTGATACTAACTAATAATACTCCTCTATCCTCCTCTCTGCTCTTAATAAGGTAAAAGTTCTGCTATACTATACTAACTAATATACCTGTCTGGGCACCCTCTAAACTAGGCTATCTATACTGCTCTGTCTTAATTATCCCCTATAGTCTTATCTTAATATCCTATAAAAAAGACTATATATTAAAGAAAAATCTTATAAATAAAAACTACTATTTATAAAGGAAAAGGTAATCTCTATGCTACCTAATTGCTCCTCTTAGATTATTATAGATCTAATTACTTCTTTCTATAGTTATATTATCCTAGTCTTCTTTACCTAGGCCTATCTTCTATAAGCTTATAAGCCTTATTCTAATCTAAATCTTACTTATATTATCTCTATTTATGCTAGCTAGGTAGCTATAAAAAGTAGTAGCTATAGTTACTCTTAGAGATATTATCTTTAATCTATTACTAGTAGTTAACTTACTCTATAATATAGTCCTTATAGCTATTATAGGTAGGCTTAAGAATATTAGATAAAGCTAAATATAGGAGATACTTCCTAGTAATAATAGTTTAGTATAGTGCTAGAGTAAAGGGGTATAAAGGAGTTATATCTTATCTAGTATTAGATAGTCTAGCTAGTAAAATAAAAGGGTTAGATAGGGTTAAATCCAGGTCTATAAAGCTAGAGTTATTATTACTAGGAGGTAGAGGAGTGTTATAGAAACTAAAAGCTAGTAAGTCTAGGTCTATAATAGTATAGGAGCTAGTTCTGCTAGGGTGATAAGGAGTAGGTTTCCTGCTATTAGACTTATTAACCTAGCCTTCTATATAATATAAGGTAAAAGTTCTTATAGAAAGCCTTAGCACTTTAAGAGGAGGTAGAAAGGAGGATATTCTAGATACTAGAAGCTATATCTTACTAGTATTACTATATAATTCTACTATAAGGAGATTTACCTGAAATATCTGTAAAGGTCTATTATTATAGAGTATAAAATACTTTATAAACTTAGTAGTAATCTTTAAGATATACTAGGTGATAATTTAGGATTAATTTCTCTTTACTACCCCTTTTATAGCTACTACTAATACTATACTATTAATAATACTTTTATAAATATAGGCTCTAATCTAATCTACTACTCTAAAACTATATATCTATAAATCCTACTATTAGAGCTAGGATCTAACTATAGTATTCTTCTAAAAGAGAGTATAAACGTTAATAGGGGCCCTAAAAAGCTTATAGTATTAGAAGAGGTTCTCTATAGCCTCTATAAACAGTCTATTAGAATTTCTACTTTAAATTAGATTAGTATAATAAGCAGTTCCCCTTTCCTAGTTTACTACTATTATTACCTAGTAGTTACTACTATACTAAATATAAAAGATAGTAATATCTAACTAAGTAAGTAGGTTATAATAGGTATCTATAATTAATAATATTAAGATCTAATATCTACTAAGAGAGAGTACTACTCTTATTTACTAGGTAACTTATCTTTCTAGAGTTTATATATATTTACCTAACCTATATATATTAAACTTAGTAAGGTAATATATCTCTTCTACTTTAAGATAGGTCTCTGTTACTAGTTTCCCTTAAATATTATAGAGATAAGTAAGGTAGTATTAGATAACTAATAGAGGCTACTTAGTCTATCCTCTAGTTATATTAAATCTATAATAGAATTAGATCTATAAAGATAGTATAGTATTCTAACTTAACTTAATATACTAGTTAGGTGCCTTCTTTTTCTCTATCTTATTCTTTAATAGTTCTAGATTACTAGCTAAACCTATAACTAGGAGTTTTAGGGTGCTATAAGGGTTATTAATATAAATAGGTTATCTAGGATTATTAGTATAGTAAGGGCTATAACCTAGATAAAGAGAAGGCTTATTATTATAAAGGTTAAAAGCCCTTTCCCCTATCTATCTGTTTTCTTAGTATATAGTAGTAATAATCTTATTCTAGTAGGTATAGTTCTATATAGTATTAACTATAGGGTAATTATTAATAATATCTCTTATTCTAGTATTATAGTTCTTAGATAGACTTAGATTTAGGTTTATAAGGGGCTTAATAGATATATTAATAGGTATAAAAGCTTCTATAACTTAAATATTAGATATAAATACTTTGAGGTTAAGGTTAAGTGTTTTAAGGTATCTAAGATAGAGCTATACTAGGGTTAATCCTTTTATAAATATAGAGTTAGAGATTATAAAGTTCTAAGTATAAATTATCTTTTAAATCTTTTTATTATATAGTAGAGAGATAATCTTTTTAATATACTTAGCTCTATTAGCAGTTCTTAATAGAGTTAGAAAGACTATATTATCTGCTTCTAGATCTCTATTATAGAACTTAGAAGTAATTTAATTTATCTATATATTAAAGATCTCTTTAAAAGAAGAACTAGTTTAGTATTTAGCTAACTCTAGTTATATATAGTAGCAAAGCTACTTAAAGTAGAGCATATCTAATATCTATAGCTACTTTTCTTAGAGTTAGAGTGTGTAGATAACTTTAACTAAGTATTTAAGGATAGATATTATACTATTAAGGGGCTTATAGATAGCTATTATAAACCTAATTAGTGTTTTAAGATATAATTCTACCTTTTTATTATACTAGAAATTATTATAGAAGTAGGAAAAGTTTAAGAGTTAGTTAATAAGTAAGATAGAGTAAAAGATTACTTTTTTATTAGTATTCTTTTTAGCTAGTAATTAGAGAATAAGTATAGTAAGCTAGCTTTTCTATATAGTAGCTCTACTATCTTTAATCTTAGTATTAGTAGAGATATAGTATTATCTAATAAGGCTAATCCTATTAGAGAGGTTATAAGTAAGAAGTTAAAAACTAGTTTCTATATTAGAAGCTAAAGGGGAAGTTTTAGTCTAAATAGTTCTTTATAGATTAAATAAGTTAATTATAGTAACTAACTCTCTTTTATTCCCTTTAGCCTAGTCTAATTATTAAGATCTAATAGGTTAAAGCTATTAGAGATAAATATAGAGTTAAGCTATAGAGGTACTAGAGTGAAGCTACTAGAGCTTTTTATATTTAAGGTTCTTATTTAGCTTAAAAGGAAATTAGAGGTGGAAAGGAAGTATCTATCTAGCTAAGTGCTGCTTATTAATTCTTATAGCTAGAGTATTTAAGGTTCTCTTAAAGAGAATAGAGTTAGTAGGTATAACTATAATCTCTAAGAGCTTACTATTCTATTTATCTCTCTTCTAAGAAAACTTCTCTAAAATAGTAATAAGAAATACTTCCTTAATCTAGATATTAGTAATCTTAGTAGGAAAACTCTTAGATAAAGATATTATTAAGGATAAAGTAAATAGAGGTAATTATAGACTTAATTAAGGCTTCTATTAAGGGGAGAAGGTTATATAAGTAGTATAAGAGGGTAAAGGTTTATAATATTATAAGGAGAGGGTTATATATAGGTAAGTATAAGTTAGGATAAGAATTTATATTTAAATATCTATAAAGAGGGCTTAGAATATAAATTAAGTTAAGCTATAATACTAAATTAATTATTAATAGGTTAAATCTATTTATATTAAGAGGAATAAAGTAGTTATTTATATATAAGTTAAAGGGGGTAGGCTGCTAGTTACTAATTATTAACTAACTAGGATAAAGAGATAGAATAAGAATAGATAGTAGGAGGAGGTAGTTATAAGAGTTAACTCCTTTTCTTATCTAATTAATCTTAACTATAAGGAAGACTTAACTCTTTAAGTAAATAATTTAGTAGAAGGTAAAGTAACTAGGTTATATAACTAAACCTCTTCTAGCTCTCTCTAGCTTTTTCTTTTTTCTCTATAATATAACAGGGATAGTAATCCCTCTTTTATATCTATAAAGTATAACCTTAAGCCTTTTTTAATACTTATTAGTTATAGCTTCTATTAGAAATTCTAATAATTCTTATATACTAACTTAGCTGAAAAAGTATATCTTTTAGCTTCTTATAAATAAACTAGTTTCTAATAAGAGAAACTATAACTCTCTTCTATATATTAAGCCCTCTATTAACTCCTTTATAGTAAGCAGATTTGTCTTTTTAGCTCTTACTTTATATATTACTAACTTCCTTATATAGGTTATAGTATCTCTTATATAGTATTTGCTTAAGCTTCTAGAGCCTTTCTAGCTATACTAGGAAGTAGACTTCTATATAAAAGTTCTGCTTTTAGATAACTATAAGATTATTATTTATTAGTTCTAGGAGGCTTATACTAGTTTTTGCTACTAGAGTATAATAGAGAAGGGACTACTATTCTATAGGTATATCTTTATTACCTTAGCAGTTATAGGCACTTTTAGACTTTAGCTAGTAAAGATAATTAATCCTAATAGACCTAAAGTTAGCTATAGCTTTTATATTTAAACTAATAGAGATTATAATATAGTCCTTTATAGTAGTTATAAGCAGTATGCTTACTTTCTCTATAATAAGGCTACTAGGGCTTAGATCTATAAGCTATACTTTAAGTATATAAGTATACCTAGTAATACTTATACTAACTATCTTTACTATAAATAAGATTCTAAGTATTCCTTTAACTCTAAGAGAAACTATAAGGCTTTTAGCTATAGTATAGGTAATCTAGAGTGATAAAGTGGTAAATTTAAGGGGGTAGTTACCTAGTTTTAGATTAACTAGTAAACTATAGAAAGGTTTAGAGTAACTTATCTAGGATTTAGAACTATAGTAGAGCACTATAAGACTTAACTAAAGGAGTATAAGTCTAGGTTACTATTTATCTTTGCTAGTTATTCTCTAGCTAATTTAGACGTCTCTGTTTCTAATAAGAGGGAGCAGGTTAAAATCTTAACTAGGGTTTAAAGGAGAAGAGCGGGAAAAAGAAAGAACTAATATAATATTCTATATATATAGTAGTCTTTATAGATCTAAAAATACAAATTAATAAATAAAATCCTCTTTATTTAACCTTAAAATATCTTAATATATATGCTTTATATAAAGTGATATAAGAGAAATAAGAAAAATCTAGAAAAAATTATATAAAGTCTTAGTAAATCAGGTAAAATTAACTAGCTATAATAATGCTTTTCTAATATAGTAGAGCACCTTAAAATATAGGTGGAAGGGTTTCTTTATTTCTAGTTTCTTTAGTAATATAACTATTTATAGCTAGGAAAACTTACTAACCTAACTACCTATATAAGGCTATAGTTATATAAGAGAACTAGTAAAGAGTCTACTTAAAAGCAAGAATATTATTATAAATATAAAATAGATAAATAATTACTATAGGAGTAGAAACTAAAGAAGAGCAGATAGATAATATAAAATAATATAATATTATATAGAGATATGCCTCTCTTAGAATGCTAAGTATAGGAGTCTAATCTGGAAATAGTATAAAAACAACTAGCTAGGTATTATAGATATAGCTAAACTATTAAAGTTAAACTATAACTTAAAGACTCTTTAATTAATAGAAAGCTAGAACCTAGTGCTTAAAGTGGGAGGCTATCTAGTTAAGGTAAGAGGTTATAAAGAGGGATCTTCTAGGATAAGGCATAGAATATTTAAATAGTAATAGAGAGAAATAGAGCATACTAATTACTAGGAAAGTTATAGTATGCTTCTAATAGGTCCTATATAGTGGGACTTACTATAAGTATAGTAGTAACCTTAGTAGTATAATCTCTAATATAACTATAGTGCTTAGGCTAGATACTATTATTATTAGTAAGATTAGAACGATAAGGGTGTAAGAGTGAACTTAAATAGTAAGCAGGATAATATAGGTATAAGTAGGCTAGTCTTAGTATTATCCCTATAGTCTGTTCTAATATACCTAGCTAGGAAATTATAATAGAGTAATTAAGATAGAGAGTATAGTAAGTCTCCCTCTAAAAGTATAAGCCCTGCCTATTATAGATATAAAAAGGTATATTTCTCTATAGTAGTGCTAATCCTAGCAGGTTATGCTATATTATCCCCTATCTTAGTATACTAACTATTCCTAACTAGATTAAAAAAGCTAAAGCTCTATATAAAGTTTCTATATTACTCTTATCTAGTTAAGAGCCTCCTTTAGGGCCTATAAATATGCTACTAAGTGTGTAATCTGTTATGGGATATTACTATCTAGATTACTTATTAATAGAGGGTTAGTATTATTAGGGTTAGTAAAAGGTTTCTCTGCTTCTTCTTTATTACCTTTATTAAAGTAGAGGTAACTATAGGTAGGGTAAATCTTATTAAGTTAGTCTGTAAGGTTAAGTCTATACTAGTTAATATCTTCTAGTTTCTAAAAACCTTTTAGAGCCTTAATAAACTTCTTTAGGTGGTTTCTAGTATAAGTTAACCTATAAAGGGGTTTCTCTATAAGAGTCTTAAGCTAATATAAAGTGTTATTAGGAGCCTTTAAATAGATCTTAAAGGGGCCTTTCTAATAGTAGTTAAGCTTAGTATCTGAAGACTTATCTATATGCTATTTAATATTAAATACTAGGATAAGGTTATCTACTTCTAATTTCTAACTATATAAGATATAGCGTTTCTAGTAATTAAACCTATCTATAATATACTTATACTAGACTGGGATTATCTTCTATATAGTAGTGTGGTTTTTATTAAGCTATTTAAAAGCTTTTATTTATATAAGAAGCTCCTCCTTAAATATTATTACCTAGGTCTATACTAGTACTTTCTAGGTTAGTGTAAATATCTTAATTAGAGTTATTGCTTTATACCTATAGAGCAGGTAGAAGGGGCTATAGCTAGTTAAGGCCCTGATAGAAGTTCTATTAGTAAATAGTATAGCTTAGAAGAATAGCTAGAAGTTTTTATTTATATTCTTTATCTAAGTAGTAAGAGTATATATAATAGTCTAGTAGCTAACTTTAATAGTACTATTAGTATGTGGGTTATAGGTAGCAGTAACTTTTTGCTTAAGCTTATATTTGCAGTTAAATTTAATAACTATATCCTTATTCTCAGGGCCTCTATTAATAATAAGTATATTATAGAGCTTATAGTGATAAATAATATTCTCCTATATAAACTTAGTAATAAGGTGAGAGTTAGCTTATTATATTTACTAAGTTTCTACCTATCTAGTTAGGAGGTACTAGGCTTTAATTATATTCTATTTGCTAACCTTCTATATATCTAATACTATATAAATAAATAGTAGCTCTAAGAGTACTAAGAAATAGTAAGGGTTATCTATATATCTAGGTTTATACTTCTAATAATCTTTATAAGTTTGGACTTATTTGCTAACTTATTAGTAGAGGCTATACTAGTGATACTGCTCTGCTAACTATTTAATAACTATATTATATTTCCTATACCGACTCTCTTAGTATGCTTTTATAATAAGCTTAGTTTAGATCTATAAATTATCTATAACTTATTATAGGGTAGGCTTATATATACTAGGATATATAAATAATAACTTATCCTTTAGGAAGAATTTCCTAGCCTCCTCCTTAAACTTATAGTATAGACTAGGCTTAATTCTATTTAGCTATTTTAAGGTACTAAGATAGTAGGCAATTTAGTGTAAATAGTAATTCTAGTATAAAGAGCTGTTTAGTATAGTGTTAGGGATATCTATAAGCCTTAGAGACTTTTATAGGATATTATTAACTTTAGTAGTGAGGATCTTAGTAGAGTGAACTCTATCTCTATCTACTTATACTTTATTAAAGAAAGAGATAGTAATTAGGTCTATAAAGAAGATTTGCTTATTAATCTAGTTATTAATTTCTCCTTTAGTGTCTTTATTAAGCTTATTTAATAGTCTACTAGGTTTATAAGATAATCTGTTAGCTATAGTGTTTTAGCTTCTAGGTAGGTGCTTAACTTTAAAGTTAAATATATAAATCTATAAGATCTATTAGATAATAAGGGCTCTAAGTAGGTTAGAGGTAGTACTATTAAGCTAAGTAATAAGGGTTTTAGTGTTTGTTTCTAGCATAAAGTAGTAACTATAGAGATAAAAATAAACTTATTTAAGGGCCTTAAATATACTCCTTAACTCCTTCTTTCTAGTATTATAGTTTAGCTCTATGCTAGCCTATAAGCTACTCTTATATCTAGAGACTATATACTTACTATTAATATATTAACTGAGAATAGTGCTCTAACTGAGACTGCTAGTATTAACTATAAGGTAGATTTTACTTATATTAGTGCTATAGTTAAGCCTAATAAGAATAGAAGTAGAGGTAAGTTAGTCCTTAAAAGTATTTATAGCTAACTATTAAGGCTAGTTCTATTTAAATAAAGTATTCTTCTTTAAGAGTGCTATAAGTAGCCTAGTTATAGCTAAAAATCCCTAAATCTAAACCTAATAGAATATTATAATACTAAGAAAAGATCTGAGGTTAGTAAGGTTATTATAGACCTCCTATTTCCTAATCTTAATAATCTTTAACTTTTCTAGCTTTTAGCTACTAGTACTATAAATATATCCTATAATAGTAATAGATTGCTAGGCCTACTATAATTTCTTAATAGTAATAGTATAGCTAGCTAACTTAATATTAATAAGAACCTTATTAATATTTTAGATATGCTCTAGAATATATTTATATAGTCTGGAGTAACCAGGAACTTCTTTATTATTATATTTTAAGGTAGGGCTCTTAATAGCTATATTATTAAGGAAAGCCTTATAGCAGGTTAGAATCAGGTTATATAGAATTTATATTATAACTCTTATAAACTAGGCTATAAAATTAGTAGCTTCTTAAAGCAGAGTATATATTTAAAGGAGGCTAATTAGTATTATAAAAATTATAATATTATAGCTATACAGATCTAGTAGAACTTAGTTATACTTAGAGAAGAAATCTAATAGTAAGAGAAGCTAGTATATTATAAAGTCTTCTAAGAACTTATTACTAAATAGGAGTAAAGCTATATTATATAGAGTAATAATATTAATCTTAGTTATAGAGTTAATAAGATATATTTTCCTATTCTTCTTTCTAACTAGGAAAAAGGGGTTTTAATAGGCTATATAGCTTTGCTTAAAGATACCCTTTTTTAGCCTATTTTTTAGGATTATTATTATATTACCCTCTAAGACTTTTAGGATTAGTATACTTCTTACTTACTAGGCTTTATAAGAGATAACTCTAATTACTTATAGAGGAGCTATAGATAGATAAATAGATCTATAATACTTAAAACTCTATATAAGAGCCTTTTTTCTGTTACTTAGAACTTTAGAGAGAAGCTTTTTCTCTTTTAGGTTAAGGTAGTTTATTATTACTAGGATTTTATTAAGTTATTCTGCTATAAGTTACTCCTTTTTAGAAATAGTTAAAAACTTTAGCTAGATAAGGTTTATAAAGGTGCTTTCTAATACTAGTCTGAGGTTCTCTTTTACTTTTATCTAGGCTTTTAATTTCTACTCTGGATCCTCTTTAGGTACTAAGCTATTAGAAGGTAAGTTATTAACTAACTAGACTTTTTTATCTTTTATTTTATATATTATATTAACCTCTCTATATATAAAGAATAGAGCGTTATTATAGATATAATTAGTTCTTAGTTTATTCTAGATTCTTATTAGAACCTTTTTTAGGAGGTTTTCTTTCTAGTAGGACTAATAGTATATCTAGGTATTAGCTATATTAAATCTAATCCCCTATTCTAAGTTAAATAGATTTATAAAGAGTAAGGGGTATATTCTAGTAGAAAGGAGAAGTTACTAAAGCTTTTTATTAGTTATAAACTTTAATAGGTTAGTTTTATATACTACTTACTCCTTATAATACTTTTAGATAATAGAGTTAAATCCCTTAATTATATAGTTAAGAGCCCTAGTATGCTTAGGTTTTCTTATATTAAGGATACTAATAGTAGTTTTCTAGTTTTTAAAAAGGGTAGCTTTGCTATATATAAGGAGGTGCTTAGCTGTTCTAAATAATATAAGCTTAGTGCTATTATATAGCTTAGTAGGGATTAGCTTCTCCTTTTACTAATAGATTAGCTAGTTTCTATTTCTACCTTATTCTTAGAAGAAGAGAGGTTTGCTTAGAATATTAGTTAGGAGTGCTAGAATCTTCTCTATCTTATAGCTAGGTGTACAGTTAGGATCTGTATAGTTAGCTTCTTTTCTCTTTTTCTAGTAGTAATATTTATAGGACTCTTTTAGAAAGGGTTTATAATAGTTAAGGTGCTACTTATTTTTATAGGATTAGCATTTAGAAGTATGTTTTTATAATTCTAATATAGCCTGGATAATTACTTCTATTCTTAGTATAATAGCTTACTTAAGGGAGACTTTAAGTACTATATAGAAGATATTACTATCTTTATTAAATATTACTAGAACCTCCTTATTCTTCTCTAATTCCTCTTAGACTAGAAAGTTAAAGCTTTCTAGTAAATTAGCTTCTATTACTAGTATTACCTCCTCTAGTATATATAGGCTAGGCTAGTCTTTCTAGTTATAAGGCTATAGTTATAGACTCTTACTTAGTTATCTATTAATTTCTATAATTACTAAGCTAGCTGCTATATTAGAATTAGTAGTAGTAGCCTCTATTTTCTCTCTTTTATAGGAATTAAATAGGCTTACTAAATATAAGAGAAGCTAGTAGAGTTAGAGAGAATAGTAGTAAAGTAACTAGTAGAATCTAAAGTATAGAATATTAAAGGAGTATAGATCTTCTAATTACTAACCTAAAAGATACTAATTATCTAAGTTAGTAAGTATTCTAGTATTATTCTAGTATATATAATAAATAGAGCTCTAAGGATTATATTTTTAGACGTCTTACTATCTAAGCTGATAAAGAAGGGTATATTAGATATATAATAGCTGCTAATATAGATATCCTTAACTATAATGCTTTTAAAAGTTACTATAGCTTAAGTATTTATAAAGCCTTAGACTTTAAGGTATATAGAGATAATACTCTCCTATATGCTATTATAGCTAATATATTTCTTAGAGATAATATTAATAATAGTGCTAGTATTAATAATTCTATATTGCTCTGAGTGTATAGACTAGCTGATCCTTATAGTAACCTAGAAGTATAGTATAATAAAGTTTTATATAGTGAGAACTCTATGCTAGTAGGTAACTATAGTATAGTGTAGGTGCTTTGCTGAATTATTAAGAAAAGTAATTAATATATTAAGGTTCTTCTTAGATTAAGTACTAGGCAGGATAATATCTGTTATATTAATACCTACTATACTATAGAGAGGTGGTTAACTGAAAATAGAAAGTACTAGGCTGTTTATAAAGGCTTAGAAACTGCAGATTATATTTATAAAGAGAGGAAAGATACTAGTTAAAGGGAAGGGGGTTAGACAGGATACTAGGTAAAAGAGGATTATATCTAAACCCTACTTTTAGTTTAGTATAGTAGCTTTATAAAGTATTTAAACTACTATAGTTTCTTCTTTATAAACTTAGACTTAAATATAGGCCTTAATAATACTAACCTCTACCTATAAGAGTGCTTTATACTAGAATATAAGGGTTAGATTTGCTTATATATTATTTTAATACCTGATTTCTCATATAAACTAGCTGCTTAATCTGGGGGCTTTTATAATATAGCTGAGTAGGTCTCTCTCTATAAGTATAAATATATCTAGCTGTTAATTGCTATTTTGCTAGAGGTAGTTCTAGATAACTAGCTTTATATACTTATAGACTATATTATTATAGTTATACTAGACCTAGTAAAGAAAGGATTTAGAGATAGTAATCTTCCTATCTATTTACTTAGCTTATAGGTTTTTAGTGAGGATTTAGTTCTCTAATATTATAATAAAAGATTTAGGTTAAGGGGTCTTAGCAGCTTATAAGGGGCTATTATTAACTAGGGTATTCTTATTCTTATCTATAACTTTCTTAATATAAGGCTCTAGAAGTGGGGTGGGAAAATAAGTTATATTTAGGTCTATAATATAGACCCTCTTTTTAGATTTAGTAGCAGGATAAGGCATTATATAGTAACTCTGAGTTTATAATCTAGTTATAGTGTTAATATCTATATCTATAGAGAGAACTATAGCTGGAATACTAGGGGCTAGTATATAGATATTAAGGATATTATAGGTAGTATCTGAGATTACTATGCTAGTAGGAGGGGTCTTTGCAGCTAAAGCAGGGATTAGGGGTTTTAGGGTTTTCTATATAGTATACTAGGTATGCTTATTAGACTGCTTATAGCTTTTAAGCTAGAACTTAACTCCTTAAAGGCTTAGAAAGTATCTATAAAGGGTAAGGATACTAGCTTCTAGCTGCTTAGTCTTATCTATACTAGCTGTGAGAATTAGAAAAGAAATAATTATTAGGTTATACTAGCCTTATTAGCAGCCTTTATTAATCTCTTTATCAGGGATCTAGATATAGAGGGAACCCTATAGGATACTAATCTACTAGTAGCTTCTGTGAAATAAGTATAGTTTTATATTAGAGAAGGCTCTAGTAGCTTTATAATTTCTAGTAAGATATTCTTTCTCACTATAGGTATAGTAGGTATTAGGGTTAATAGTTTCTATAAATTTTAGGGATTTTAGCTAGTAGTAAGATTTAAGGCTTATAGAGCCTAAGTAACTGCCTCCTCTCAAATTAAAGAGTATATAGCTATATCCTCTATATATAGAGCTATAGTTATAAGAGTTACTACTATAATAGTTATACTATAAGGGCTCCTATATAGGCTAGGTGTTAGATATATTAGTAGTATATATACTAACTTTATTAATAGTATAATTATATTAAGGAGTATTAGAGTAGTACCTAGTTCTGATCTATTTAATCTCTATATCTTTAAGGTGGATAGTAAGGTTATCTACTTAGGCCTTCTAGTTAGGGGTATTAGTTATCTTATTCTTTAGCTTAGCCTTTATAGATAATACTCTTAATTGCTTATACTTAAGTATAGTAACTAGTATATTAGCTGGAGTATCCTCTCTAATATCTTATAGTTATATATATACTTATTAAGACTAAACCTATCTAGTAATTATAATCTCTATCTAGATCTAAGAGACTAGAAGGAGACTCTAGTAGTTCTTATAGAGGATCTTTAAAATATATCTTATAGTTTACTTAGAAAAGTAGTAGAAGATAATATAGTTAATCTCTATATTAGGTAGTATAAATAGTCTCCTTTTAGCTGCTCTATTTTAAAGGTTACTAATCTTAGTAAGAAATTTAGAGATATATCTAGGATTACTAATCTCTAGGCTAGAAATAAGGCTTTAGAGCTCCTTATTAGGGTCTAGATAAGTATTTAGGTTTATAATACTATATATCTTATAGAGGTTATTTTTAAGAGAGAGCTAATTATTATACTAAGTGGAAATACTCTTAAAGGTTTACTAATAGGCTTTAATATAGTACTAGCTAACTAGAGTGATTATTTTCTCCTTATCCTATTTACAGAGCTTAGTATAGGATAGATAATTTTTAAGGAAGTTAGAAATATTATTACTAGTAAACTTAGAGGCTTCTAGACTATAAGGGATAATTAGAGTAGTAGTATGCTGCTTTTATATAGTTTCTACTAATTCTTTAATTACCTCTATAGTGCTAATAGTAAGTAAAAAGGCTAAATCTCTTATAGAAGGTATAGTAGTAGCTTTTATAGATATAACCTTATCTAGCTACTAGTCTAGGCCTACTTTCTATAGCTTAAGGGAAGTTATACCTCTATAGTCCTTATACTTATTATAGATATTTTTACTAGTATAGATCTAGTAACTAATCTTAGTGCTTTAAAACTATAAAGGCAAAGACTTCTTAGATCTATTATTATTTATAGTAGTAAAGTGAAGGGCTTATTTCTAAATACTCTTAAATATAGCTCCTTTAAAGGGTTTTATACTTAGAGTATAGTTTTTAGAACTAGAAGAGTTTAAAGTAGATATACTAACTTTAAGAGCTCTCCTAGATTTCTTAGAGTGTTACTTAGATATAGTATAGAAAGTAGTTAGTGTGATTTGTTATAATTTGATATTAGTATTAATATTAAAGTTTATTAATATTTAAATTATCTGATAATAAAAGAGAAGAGTTATATAGTGATTTAATCTATAATAATTAAATAGATAGAGAGAAAGAGGGCTTTAACCTCCTTTTCTTTCTAGGTAGTAGTTATGAATTATAGGCTAGAAGTGGTTATAGCCTCTATTTCTCCTATAAGTATATAGGCTCTCCTTCTTAATATAGCTAGGGGTAGTTATAGCTTCTATCCTATCTATAAGTTTGTGGACTCTTTTCTATTCTTTGTTATAAGTAATATAATGCTATAATCTCCTTAATTTTATAGATATTAACTGTATAGTAACTAAGATAGGGCCTAAATCCCCTTAGTTAAGCTTATTAGCCTAACTAGTATTATTAATTTATTGCTTTATTACTAATTATTAGGTTCTAGGTTATAGAAAGCAGATACTAGCTCTACTTTTATAAGGATTAAGGAGAAAAGAGAAAACTTTTTAATCTAGTAAAATTTAAAGCTATTATAGCTGGATTTTTAGGATCTTAAGTATTTCTGTTAAAAACTCTAACTATATAGCTATTATACCTAGTGTTTTCTTAGATTAGGTCTGTAAAGAGACTTTTAAATATTAGTTTATAAAGTCTGTTATTATTACTGCTAAGTTTGCAAAGTTAATATTTTATTAAGTGGTTAGGATAATATATTATAGTTCTGTGTTAAATATAAGTCTATTTATATAGTATAGAAGTATACCCCTTTTAAGCACTATAGAGGAAGTCTTAAGAGAGAAGAATCTACCTCTAGGCACTATTAAAACAGGCTAAGAACTTTAAGATAAAAATAATAAAACTATATACTCCTATATACTTATATAGGAATATTATAATATTATAGCTTTATATCTAGAGGCTCTAAAATAAAGGAAAAGACCTCTCTAATTATAATAACCTTATTGCAGATATAATCTATTAAGTAAAAGTGATAAAAGCTTTTAAATAATAAGATAAACTGTAGTGATACTAACTAATAATGCTCCTCTATCCTCCTCTCTGCTCTTAATAAGGTAAAAGTCCTGCTATACTATACTGACTAATATACCTGTCTGGGCACCCTCTAAACTGGGCTGTCTACACTGCCCTGTCTTAATACTTTAAAGATAGCTTATTAATAATTTCTTACTTAGTATAAAGAAACTAAAGATAAAGGTTATAAAGGTTATAATAATTTAATAATAAATAATAAAAAGAATAAAGAGATTAAGATATATCTCTAGTTACTTAGAGAAGGGTAAGATAGTTAAGAAAACTAATAATATAATAATAAATAGCAGACTTTATTCTTTACCTAATTTATAGATCTAAATACCTTATTAGCTTATTTAGTAGATAGAAAGACTATTACTAAATATCTACTTAACTAAGTAGCTTATTATAGAATTACCTACTATAACTCTTTTAAATAAATAACTAATAATATCTCTATTAATATCTTTATACTTAATAGAAGATACTCTTTAGAGACTTTCTAGAGTATTATTCTAGATATAGAAGCTATAGGATTTTTAATAGCTAGTTATAACTAGTTTATTATACTTAAAAGGACTAAAATACTTAATATTATAATTAACTCTATTACTATAAGAGGAGGAGGTATTAAATTTAGTTTAGGAGGAGCAATTAAATTAATAGAAATAATAGTTATCTCTATACTTTTTTGAGTAATAATATTCTATATTATATAAATAAATACCTCTTTCCTTCTATACCTTATAGATATAGATAAGTTAGATATTTAATTTAATAATTTAAGAAACTATTTATAATAAGGAGACCTAATTATCCCTATTATCTATAAATAGAGTTATCTATAGCTACTATTAAATATAGAGAGGACTTTAGCCTAAAATAACCTTATAGAGACTAAATTATACTAGCTTTATTAATATTTTAGATATTTATTAGTTTACTAACTTTATAGAGTTTTATAGTAGTTAGGCTACTAAGTTAAAGTATAAATACTTAAGTATCTTATAAAGTTTTATAAATACTGCTAACTTAATATAAGAGCTCTAAATTACTTTAAATTTACTCTTAAGGATAACTATAACTTTAACTATATTATAGTTATTAACGTTATTTATATTAACTTAAGATCAGTACTTTATATAGTTAATACTACTACTATCTTTAATATAGAAAGATTTCTATAAAGCCTATTAGTAAGTATAGTACTTAATATACTTAAATAATACAAGATCTATATCTATCTTAGACCTCTAGATATAGTAATTACTAATACTAATACTAATCTTAACTTATCTAAGTACTATAGTATACTATATTTAATATTAATTAGTGCTACCAAAGTCTCTATAGAGGCTTATAACTCTATAGATAAAGTTAAGAGGTATTATATAATTCTTTAAAGAGTTTATAATATAATTTACTAAAACCTCCCTAATATAGATTATAAGATAATCCTCTAAATAGCTTTAAAGACTATTAATAACACTATAGAGCTAAAAGGCTTAGGCTTAATATTACTTATCTTTAGAGTATATCTATAGCTTATTAATAAATTCCCTCTATCTCTAGAAATCTAGAAATAGATAGCTACTATATAAAGAGTAATAGAAAACCTCTAAAAAGCCTAGGCTTTATAGTAGGTTTTAGAAGCCCTTACTATCTATAATAAACCTAATATCTATAGAACTCTATAGCTATTACTACTCTTATTAATATATATCTAGTATAAAAAGAAGGGTTAGTAAGAACTATATAAACTCCTTATTATTAATAATAAGATCTATATACTTAACCTCCTATATAGAACTTAAAGATTCTATTTAATAGTTATCTATCTATAGTATAATACCAATAATACTATTAATACTAATAGGAATAATAATAATATACTAAGGGACCCTCTAGACTAGAATACTAAAAGAACAGAAAAACTAGATAAGGCTAATATTATACTAGCACTAATACTAATACTATTAATAATCCTACCTCTATATAAGAGGGGGAGACTGCTAAAGAACTATATAAAAGCTATTATAATATTAACTATAGATTAAATATAAAGAAGTAACTACTTTATAGACTAAAATAGATAAGAGAATACTATAGTTAACACTATTTTTATTATTAATATAGTAAAAGCTCTTAGCTAAGAGATTAGTAATAATATAACCTTTTTAATAGCAAAAGAGTATTTAGATTATAATCTTACTATCTATTTATATAAAGAGGGTGTTATTATAACACTAAGAGAACCTTTCTCTATCTCTATAATAGCTAAGATAACTATACTTTAGAGATATAGTATTCTTAAGATTATCCTCTATAATACTGCTATTTATAATAAAAGCTAGATTTTTAAATTCTATATAGTTTATAAAGTTAAAGAAAAAGAAACTAACTAACTTTATAAAAAGATATAACTTATTATTTAGGGTTATAATAATAATAATAAGACTTTAATCCTTATATAATTATTAATAATTTAAAGAGTAAGCTAATAACTACTTCTTGCTTTAATATTATTCCTTATAGTAAAAGGATGTATTCTATAGCTTAGGCATATTATATAAGTATATATCTAATCCTAAATAGAGCTTAATAAAATAATATTAGTAAACCTTCTAAGTAAAATTTAAAGTAAATACCCTAAGGATTAGATTATAAGGATTATTAAATCTCTATATAGTATTATAGAAGCTAGAACCTATTAATAGGTAACCTATAGTAAGCATTATAGAGAAAAGCTTAAGATAGATTAATTCTTATTTAATTTATACTTACTAATCTCCTTAACTGCTACTAATAGCTTTAGTATTATTAATATATAGATTAATAAGATAATTAGACTTTTAATACTAAATTTCTCTAAATAAGAGGATAATAAACTTATAAAAGCTAGTTTTAATAAACAGTAACCTAACCTAAATAACCTGCTAATATTCAAAAGTAGTAGTATTATACTAAATATAAATAGTAGTCTTACTCTATACTAAAAGGAATAAGGAAATAAGATTAAGCTTATTAACTTAAAGGCTACTTTAACTAAATAAAAGCAGTAATATATTGAGCAAAGGGTAAGAGGTATATATATTATATTAATTTGCTAACTAGAGGTATATAGCTTCAAGTTAAACCTTATACCTTACTATTACTAAATAAGGTAATATAAACCTAATAAGCTTTAACTCTAAGCTAGAAAGCTGTATAAGCACTTATAAAGCCTTAGGAATCAAACTATCTATATATACCTACCTTTTCCCCGCCTTTCTAGGCCTTAGATATCTATATAGTTATTAATATATATATCTTTCGATATCTACATTTTTCGCTCTATCTAAATATTATATATATTACAGTATTTATACTGTTTATTGCCTATTCTTCCTATATTTCATTATAGATAATATCTTTATATCCTAACTATCTCCCTGCTTTACTTCTTATTTTATAAAAGGTTATCTATAAATCTTATAGGTTATAAGCCTAGGCTTTGCAAGCCTGGATATAAGGATATCTAATCCTTCTTTCTCTTATTGAAATATATTTATTTCTTTAAAGTATATTTCTAAGGATCTATTTCCTTAAGAAAGAAAGATATTTAATAAGATATAAATCCTTTAAAGAGTAAAGAAAAAGATAACTATTATTCTTTTATAAGATATTCTCTTATAGTATATTCTAAGAATAAATTATTCTTTTATTAAGATATTTATTAAAGAAAACCTTTTTCTAAAAGTGTTAGTCTTTATTAAAATACTTCTTAAAATTATAATAACTTAAGATATAAAGAGATTATTCTTTACTAGAATATTAAGTTATTCTTTAATAAGATCTATCTTTATTTACTTCTTAAAGGAAACCTCTCTTTTATTAAAAGGTATTCTTAGAAAAGAACCTTTATTTATAAAGTGTTAGTCTTAAAAGAAATACTTTTAAAGAAATTAGAAACCTCTTTTTAGAAATATATATAAGATATATCTTTTATAAAAAATTAGGATATTTATATATCTATATATTATATAAAAGAACTCTTCTATAAAAGAAACTTCTTTATTAAGAAGTAATATTAATTATAATACTACTCTTTATATATAAAGAGTAATTATAAACAGAAAAAGAGAATTACTTCTTTATTAAGAAAGTATTACTATTAGAAATATTACTTTTTATATATAGAAAGAGTAATTATAAAAGATAAAAGCTAAGAAGTATTACTTCTTAAGTATAAAGTAATTATAAAAGGCTTTATTAAAGAAATATCTTTTTCTTTAAATATAAAAGACTTTATGATAAATTACTTATTTATTAACTTATATAAAAAAGTTATTAAATATACAGTTAAAGCTTTATTTAAAGCTATTTACTCTGAAGAATATATATAAATAGTCTTAATAAAGAGTTATAACTTATTACTCTATAATAAAAAAAGCTATATATATTAAAAAGCTTTAATATAGAGTTATTACTCCTTAAATAATAAAGCTATATATTAGTAATATTAGTAGAGAGTTATTACTCTATAAATACTAAGGCTATTTATTAAAAGCTTTAATAAAGAGTTACTACTCTTTAATAATAATAATAATAAAAGAAAAGTATTATATATATATATTACTTTAGAAAGTATTCTTTATTTTTTATATATTATAGAGACTATCTCTCTAAGTAACCTAAAGATATTCTAAAGAATATAGAAATACTATTTGCTTAAATAAGTGAAAATACTTATTCATATATTAATTTATTATTATATTAAGAGATACTAATCTCTAAATAAGAAATATAACTAAAAAGACAAAGATTTACTCTATAAAAGAGAAATTAATCTCTAAGTAAGATATATAACTAAAGGATTTACTCTTTTATTCTTTAAAAGATAAATATAACTCTTATTATCTATATATTAATAAGAAGTTCTCTTTATTAAAAAAGAGAATATTATATTTTATATAAAGAAATAATATATAATCTTTAGTTATTTAATAACTATTATTCTATACCCTAAGAAGTATTATAATTCTTAAAAGCTATAAAAGATATTTATATCTTAATATAGTTAAAAGAAAGATACTCTTAAGTAAAGAATTAATAACTAAGATATTTAGTTACTATAAAAAGAATCTAGAAGTATTTATATATTTCTCTCCTATATAACTAATATAATATTATTAGTTAAAGGGGGTAAGAAAGTATTTATACTACTTTAATTTCATAAAGTAGTAAAGAAGATTCTTCTTTATACTTAACTATAATATTATAAAAGGAAATAGGATAATAAATATTAATTATCTTAAAAAGATTTACTTTTAATAAGTAAAGAATTTCTATAAAAAAGAATTTCTTCAAGATAGTTATATCTTATAATACTATACTAAGTATATATATATAAGACTATAACTATTACTATCTAAAGAAACTCCTTAATAAGTAAAGAAGATATTACTTTACTATAGCTTAAAGTACTAAGCTATATATACTATAAGTATTATTATAACTATATAGGAAATAATATTTAAAGAATATAAAAGAAATCTATAAGCTGATTTACTTATTAAAGTAAAAAGAATAGAAAGAATAATTTATATTCTTATTTTAAAGAACTTATATACTACCTTTAAAAAGAGATAGAAAGACTTTTATAAAAAGGTTATAAACTTAAGAAGCTATAATATATAAATATAGCTTTAGCTATAAGTCTTAAGTAAAAGATATTTAAATATAATAGTAATAGGTTCTTAATATATATATCTTCTAAAAACTATATAAATAGAAGCTTAAGAAAGAAAAAAGAAGAAAACTTAAGCTATATATATATATATATATATATATAAATAAGCTTATTTCCTATAAATCTTAAGCTATCTATATCTTAATAAAAGAAATATTCTATTCTCTAAAAAAAGAAATAGAAAGATAAAAATAAAGAAATATTAAGATTTTATATCTAAAAGAATAATATTTATCCTTAAGATATTCTCTATAGAAGTTAATATAACTTTGATATACTCTTCTTAAGAGAAGTTAAGAAAAGCTATTTAGCTACTTAACTTTAATATAATAAAAATAAAATATATATCTCTAAAAGGAATAACTATACTTTACTTTAATATATCCTTATTAAGAAAGAGAAGCTATTTAGCTACTCTACTTAAATATAAATATATAGAATATATATCTCTAAAAAGAGATAACTATAAAGTTAAATATACTTTATATATTACTTTAAAAAGAATTTATAACTCTTTATCTTTATAACTTTTTAATATATATATCTCTAAGATATATAAAAAGAGTATAAATAAAAAGAAGTTAAAATAAAAACTCTTAATATAAATAAAAAGCTAAAAGAGATAAAAACTTCTTTAAATATTCTAAAAGAATATATGCTTTGATAAAACTAAGAATATTAAAGTAATATAATCTACTTATTATAAGTTATAATAACTAAGTTAATATCTATATAAAAGCTATATAAAAGATAGAAAAGAAATTATTATTTCTCTATCTATAGCTAGATATTATACTAAATAAAAATAACTATAATAAATAATAAGCTATATTAGAGATAAAGAATTTTATTAAAAGGCTTATAATAAAAGCTCTGAAACGACTGCTTATATTAAAAAGATCTTATAAAAGGATTTATAATAAAAAGGCTTATTATAAAAAGACTTATTATAAAAAAAGAAAACAAAAGAAAAAAGCTCTTATAAAAAGTAGTAAAGAAGCTACTATAATACTATCTTATTTACTTTAAAGAATAAAAGTAAAAAGATCATAAACCTATTTATAAATATAATATATATATCTATACTCTATATTTAAAAATATATAATAGAGAGAAGATATAGTATAAATCTATACTCTAAAGAGAGAAAAGATATAGTGTAAGTCTACACTCTAAAATAGAGAAAGGATATACTATAAATTTATACTCTATATACATAACTTAATAAAGTATTATACTTTATATTATATAGGATAATTATTTAGTCTAAATTACTATACCCTATATATAATTTAAAGGGGTAATATACTAATAATATACTAATAATATACTATAAGTATACTAAGTATATATTAGTAATATACTAGAAGTAATATCTTCGAAAGTATAAAACTACTATACTTTATATTAAAAATCAAAAAGAGTAATATACTATAACTAGGAAAAGAAACCTAGTACTATAATTCTCTTTATGAAACGAAAAGAAGTATTATACTATATAATAAAGAGCTTTATAAAAGACTTCTTATAGTGTAAAGGAATAATAAATTATAGATATATATATTATATTATAAGCAGAATCTCTATAAATATAAGTAACTATTTATCTAGTTAGTACTTATATTATAAGGAGAGTATTAAGGATTATATTATAAAAAGTTTACTTCTAGAAAGTTAAAAGATAGATTATACTGAAGTCTATAATTTAAGCTTATAAAGCTTATTATAGAAGAGAATTAAAAGATATAATAAAGAGTTAAGTCTTCTCTAATATATATCTATTTAATAAATATAAACTTTTTATTAAAAAAGAAAAAGCTATAATAATTTACTTTAGGAGTACAAGTAAATTAAAAGCTTATAAAGTTTATTCCTAATTCTATCCTTATAAAAGGTTTTAAAGGTTCCCTTTAATATAATTAAAATATTATATTATAAATTTAAAAAGAATATAATTTTTCCTTATATTACCTACCTATATAAAGGTTTAAAGGTTTTAATTATTCTTATATTTTAATACTTTTAATAACTTTTTAATAAGACCTAAAAGGCTTAAATTAAGAAGAGAAATATAAAGAAGACTAAATATCTTAAATACTAAAGCTATATAAGCTAGCTATATAAAGCTATAAAGATAAAGCTATAATAGCTATATATTATAAAAGTATTAAGAACTCTTAGGTTACGTAATCGTTGATAACGTAATGAATAGCCCAAAAGGGAAATAATAAGTATAAATAAGTTAATATTAAAGTGTCTACCTTCTATATAGAAGGGAGTATTCTAGAGAGGGAGAGGTAAGTTATTTATATTTAAGGCTTGGTTTCTAGAGCCTTCTATAGCTATATAAGCTGCTTGCTAAGCTGCCCTACTTATTTCCTTATTTAGGTTATTTATTAAGTAATTCAGTAACCTAAAACCCTTTTATATTTAACCTTAACTTAGATAGTGAAAGCTAGTAGTTTCTATAGCTTTCTAGAGGCTTCTTCTAATAGTATACACAGTATTAATAGTACTGTAATATACTATATTACGTAATTAACCTCTATTATATAGCCTCTATATTATATATTTTTATTATAGGGTTTTATAGTATATCTCTTATATCCCTCCTTAAGGTATATATATTATATATAGCTTATTGCTTGAGAGACTTTTATACTAGAAAACCTAAAAGGAAAAAACGAGTATTATTATGATAATCTTATATTATTATTATAAGAATATATTATACTAGAAAAAGCCTTATAGGAAAAATTCTAGTATTTATATTAGGGAAAACTAGATATATATATTTTATATTGTTTTAAGAGTTTATTAACTCTTTGAATATTAGAGTCTTTTGTATTTTTATTATACCTATTAATAGGTTTATTATAATCTGGTAAAAAAACCTTTTCTGATATATTATAAGTATCTTTTATTAAGTGAAAAAGTATTTTTGCTAGCAGTTTAGTTAATATATCTGCTATATTATCTCTAGTATTAACGTGATATAAAAATACTTTTTCAGCTATAACGTTATCTCTTATAAAATAATATTTTATATTAATATGCTTAACCTTTTTATGAAATTCTGGGTTTTGAGCTAGCCTTTAAGCTGCTTTATTATATATTAGAATTTTAGGCTTATCTAAAGCCTTATAGCCTAGAACTTTATATATATAGTTATACTTATTATATAAATATATAGCCTCTTTTATAGACTCTATTAAAGCTATATATTTAGCTTTATAGGTGATTAAAGTAACTGTTTTTTATTTAATGCTATTCTAGCTAATTATATTATATAGTCTAAAAGTAAAGATATAGCTAGTTATACACTTTCTATTATCTAGATCTCTAGCCTAATTAGAGTCTTAAAATCTAATAATATTATTATTATTATATAGCTAGTTATTATTATAGTTATAATATAATCCTAAAGTAGGATATTTATTTAAATAGCTCTATATCTTATCTAGGGCTATAAAGTGCTCTTTAGAAGGATTACTTATATATTAAGCATAGTTAATAATAGCTAGAGCTATTTTAAACCTAGTTCTTAAGGCTAAATAAAGTAGAGCTCCTATTTGCTATTAGTATATAGTTATATCTTCTGGTTTAGCTATATCTTTATTCTTATATAGCTTTATATTATTATCTATAGGTATTTCAGCTAGATATATATACTTTTTATTATATTTATTAAGTATTTTCTTAGTATATTAGCTTTAGTATATATATAAAACCTTATTTTAACGGTCTATAGTTATTTTAACGGTCTATAGTTATTTTACAGCCTAGGAATTTACTAGGTACCCCTATAGGCTTTATGTTTATACTCTTTAATAAAGAGTTATATATATATTTAGTTATAGTATTATTTAGTATAGCTATAAGTATATTATCCATATAGCAGGCTATTAAAGCCTGTTTATTATAATTATTTAATATAAATAAGGCTTTATTATAAGGTGAAACCTTAAAGCCTATATTTAATAAAATAGACTATAGGTGTTTATATTATAGTTATGAGCTTTGCTTTAAGCTATATAAGGCCTTTTTAAGCTTTAGTATATAGTTATTATAATAGGGTTTTATAGGGGAATTTATATTCAATTCTAGCTTATTAGTATTTTTGTTATAAATAAAACCAGTAGGTAGTTATATATATATCTCTTTATCTACCTCTGTATGGATAAAGATATTAGAGATATTATACTACTATATATCCTAGTTATTATATATACTATAATATAGCAGAAATCTATAGCTTTTAGGCCTATAGGTAGTACTAAAGGCTTTAAGGTAATTAATATCTATATGTTAATTAAAACCTTATACTACCCACCTAGCCTTATAGTGTAGAATTTCCCCTTTTATACTAGTTTTTAAAGTATATACCTATCTACTATCTAATATATTTATATTATTATTATTATCTTTTAGTGGTTTAGGGATTATTTCCTATATATTAATATTTTCTAGCTTTTTTATTTCAGTAAGTATTTCTTTAACCTACTTATCTTTATTTATATTATTTATAGCTTGCTTATAGGTAGCAGGCTTTACTAAACTAGTAGTAGAGAGTATATAAGAAGCCTTTTTATCTGTTTTATTAATAGTGGATAATATATTAAGCCTTGGGTAGTTTTCTATTAATAGAAGTAGCGTGCTGTTATTCACCTAAGTATAGGCTTCTTTATTAATATGAGATTAGGGGATTTGTATTTTAATATTAGAGCTAGTATTATTGTTATTAGTATTAGTATTATTATTATTATTATTATTATTATTATTATTTAATATATCCTCTTATGGGTTAATATTAAACTGAATAGAGCTATTTTCAGCTTAATTATTTCTGCTATTATTATTATTAATTATTTGTGGATAATTCATAGTTATTAATAGCTCTTTATTATTAGAGGATATAAAGGTACTTTTAAGGATATCTCTAGACTATAAAGCCCTTTTAGATATTAGATTCTATATTCTATAGCTATTTTTGCTATAGTTTATTATAGCTCCCTTTTTTACCCTTATATTTAGTTTCTTTAGATTAGGGTCTTTATTTTTATAATAGTATATACTACTCTATATTCATATATTAGATATATCTAGCTTATAGCTATTCTTTAACTTATAAGGTGTTTTATAGCCTATAGAGCTATAGGGGGTTCTGTTATATAAATATAAGATAGCTAAAAAGGCTTCACTCTATAAGTATAGTGGTAAGCCTAAATTATATAGGATAGTTTATACTTTATTTACTATAGTATAAATTATTTATTTAACTATGCTATTAAGCTTATAGATATAAGGAGGCTTTATATTATAAATAATACCCTAATAGATATATATAGCTTTTATTTATTTATTATTAACTTTTAAGCCACTATTAGTATTAAATTCCTTAACCTATTTATTATTATTATTATTATTTCGTATATTTATAAATTCCTTAAAGGCAGTAGATACCTCTTTAGAATCTTTTATTTTTAGGAGACATCCCTATATATATCTAATATATTTATCTATAAGTATTAAAAACCACTTATAGTTATTATAAATAGGTGGTTTTATAGGTCTATATAAATCTCTAGCTACTTTATCTAAGTAGCTATATTATTTATTTATATAGTTATTATATTTTACCTTATTAGTTAACTTATCTTTAAAGCAAGCTTTATAAAGTATTCTTTTATTAAGATATAGTATATTAGTATTAGTTATAGCAGCTTTAGTTAGCTATTATATAACTTTATAGTTAGTATAACCTAGTCTTTTATGCTATAGTATATTATTATAGTAGGGCTTATAGAGTATAGCCTTATTATATAGGTTATCTTTAGTTATATTTATAGTATTATTATTATTATTATTATTTATATTAGCAGAGAGTATATTAAAGAAGTATAAATTATTCTTTTTCTACCCTATAGTTAGTATTTTATCTTATTGTATATTATATAGAATAGGTTACTTCTAAAGGATAGAAGCTATTTCTAGGTTATTAAGCTTATTTTAGCTAAGTAAATTAATACCTAGCTCTAGTATATAGTAGACGTTATTTAATATTATAAAATATTAATTATCAAAGGATAGTTTTATAGATCCTTCTTTGGTAATAGTTCAATAGCCTGCTTCTCTCTATTTTACCCTTTCTTTTATATCTTTTATATTATATAGATATTTTATATTACTAATAATATAAATAGTGGCAGTAGTATCTAAACAGAAAGAGATTCTATTTAAAGAACTAGTTATATTCTGGTTATAGTAGTTCTTTAGGTTATTAAATTCCTGCTTTATTAAACTACCTAGTAATAGATTAGTATTATTATTATTATTATTATAAGGGTTACTATTATAGATTATATTTACGTTTTTAAATTTATAATCTTCCTTATAGAAGTTATTAACTACTAGAGGAGTATTTCCTCCTTTATAGTTTATATCTATAAAGTTAAAATCCTCAGTAATAGAGGACTTTTTAGCTATATTAGTAGCTATATTTATAGTATTATTTAGCTGGTTATTAACAGTTATATTAACTGTTTTAGCTAAATTATAGCTCTATTAAGCTGGTTTTTTAGCTTTATTATTATTATTATTATTTTTAGGCTTCCACTATTTAGAAGCCTTATTAGGGTATAAAAAGGCATAGTTTTCTTTAGTATAGCCTCTGTTTCTATAGTTTTTACAGAATAAACCCCTAGTCTTTTTCCAGGGCTTTTTATTAACCTAATTAGGCCCTTTTTTAGTATAATTTATAGTATTATTTCCTTCTTTTCTCTTATATTTATTTAATAAATTAGTAAATAAAGAGTTAAGAGTATAAGCCTCTAGGTTAGCTCTAAGGCTTTAGGTTATATTAGTTATAAAACCCTTATAGCTTTTATCTAAGCTATTTAAAATCCAGGCTATAATAACCTATTTAGGTAAAGCTAGCTTATAATAAGCTAGATTATTTATATATTCCTTAACTTTAGTAAGATATTCTTCTATATTACTAAAGTCTTCTAAAGTAGTATTAAAGAATTTTCTATAAGTTAGGAATTTATTTATAAACCCCTTAGGCTTATATAAATTAGTAACTTTTTTCCAGGCTTTAGGCACTATTATAGTATCTTTTATAATCTATAGGGGCTTACTAGTGCATAATAGCTATATATAAGCTAGTGCTTTATTATTTAGGTCCTTATTAGACTTGCTTATAGGTATCTCTAAGTTAATATTTATCTCCTTACTAGCTAAAAGAGCCTTAACTCTTAAAGCCTAAGTAGTATAGTTAGAGGCTTCTTTAAGCTTAGAGATAGTGAATTTAGTATCTATTATAGATATAGTTATTATAATTAATAGTGTAAATAGGTAGGAGGTTATATAGTATAGCAGTATAGATATCAGCTTTATATAGAAGGGCTTAAGGTTTAAATCTCGTTTTCGTTGTTTTTAGTTTTTTAGCGTTATTTAGCGTTTTTCAGCTTATATAAGCTAGGCTTATAACCTCTTAGGTTATATAATCGTTAATAGTATAATTAATAGCTTAAAAGGGAAATAAGAAGTATAAATAAGTTAATATTAAAGTGTCTACCTTCTAAGTAAAAGGGAGTATTCTAGAGAGGGAGAGGCAAGTTATTTATACTTAAGGCTTAGTTTCTAGAGCCTTCTATAGCTATATAAGCTGCTTGCTAAGCTGCCCTACTTACTTTCTTATTTAGGTTATTTATTAAGTAATTTAGTAACCTAAAACCCTTTTAGGTTTAACCTTAACTTAGATAGTAAAAGCTAGTAGTTTCTATAGTTTTCTAGAGACTTCTTCTAACAGTATATATAGTATTAATAGTACTATAATACACTGTATTATGTAATTAACCTCTATTATATAGCCTCCATATTATATATCTTTATTATAGGGTTTTATAGTATATCTCTTATAAGGTTTAACTCTAAGCTAGAAGGCTGCGTAAGTACTTATAAAGCCTTAGGAATCAAACTGTCTATATATACCTACCTTTTCCCCCGCCTTTCTAGGCCTTAGATATCTATACAGTTATCAATATACATATCTTTCGATATCTACATTTTTTGCTCTATCTAAATATCATATATATTACAGTATTTATACTGTTTATTGCCTATTCTTTCTATATTTAGTTATAGGTAATGTCTTTATATTCTAACTACCTCTCTGCTTTACTTCTTATTTTCTAAGAAGGTATTTATTAATCTTATAATATAAATTATTATTACTTTAGTGCTACTATATACTATAAATCTTATTTAAAGCTGCCTTTCTGGCAGGCTATATATAGCTATACTAAAAGCATAAAACTATATAATTAGAAAATAGCTCTATAGTCTGGAGTATTTAGACTAATTACTTACTAAGTATATATATAGAGTGAAATATCTCTAAAACTTTAATAGAAGTAGGTTATATCCTTAAAGTAGCTATAGATAAGATAGATTTATAATAATAAGTATTTACTATAGCTAAACAATAAAGACTAGAGAGTATAGAGTACTATAAAAGTGCTATAGTATATAGTAGCCTATATAATATAGATAAAATAGTTACTCTATTAAGTTACCTCTAGTCTAAGTTACCTCTAGTCTAAGTTACCTCTTCTATCTATATTTATAATTAGTTAGCACTATATAATAGGCTTATAAAACTATATCTATTTATAAATAAATTCCTAGAGGCTAAGAGGTCTTATCTAAAGAGATATAAAGTATTATAGTTCTAGCATTTCAGTAGTAAGACAGAAGGCTTATAGTTATTAAAGACTTAGCTACTACTAGATTTATATATATAAACTTAATAGATATAAGCAGTTAGCAAAGTTTAAAGTAAGACTTATAATCTAAGGTAACTAATAAGTAAAAGATATATAGAATATATATATAGTAATACTTATAGATATATCTTTCTAAATATTAATAGCTATAGCTACTTATTTTAATATAGAGCTACTATAATATAATACTATAAATATATTTATTAATAAAATAGTATTTATAAAAATATTACTAGAGTATTACTATAATAGTAAGGTTCTATATCTATAAAAGGCGCTCTATAGACTATACTACTTATTGCTGCTTTAGTAAAAGCACTTAGAGGCTAGCCTTACTATACTTAACTTTAAATAGGTAGCTAGTAAGAATTATTATTAGTAGTATAAGTAAGTAACGTTCTTCTTCTATATAGATAATTATATATTAATATTTTCTTATAAATATACTAAAAGTATAAAGGAGGCTATAAATGCTCTCTAGAAATATTACTACCTTAAAGGAGAATAGAATCTATAATAGTTCCTTAGTATTAAAGTGCTCTATAATAAAGCTATATATAAGCTATAGCTATTATAGTCTATATTTATAAATAAGGTATAGAAGCTACTTAAGTAGCATACTATAAGCATTAATATAGATAAATAAGTATATATATCTATAATAAAAGATAAATTAAACCTTTATAAAGGGAAAGCAGCTTTATAGAAGATTAACTATTATTAATACTATATTAAAATAATTCTATATATAGTAATAGTAATATAGCTTAATAGAGTGTTTGCTATAAGCTACTTTATAAGGTTAAATAATAGCCTAAGCGCTATATAGCACTATATTACTAATTAAGTTCTCTAACATCTTTACTAAATATAATACCTTTACCTTAAGTATAGTATTAAGTTTAGTAAACTAAATAATATACTTAAAGTTACTTTAGATACTAGCTTTATAGATAATATAGTTAACTAAAAGAGCTTATAAATACTTATAATAAAGCAATTAGAGATATAATTATATAAAAGGTTAATAAGTAAATAATAGTTATAATATTAATAACTAAGGTAAAGCTATTTATACTATTTTAAGTAGTATATAAAGCTCTTTTTATAAGTTAGTTAATAACTACTCTATAAGTTTAACTCCTAAGTAATACTATAGCTAAAACTGCTTTTACTATATTTAGTATAATATTAATAATAATCTAAATCTAGTATAATAATTAATAAAGTATTTAGTTAGTTAATATAAAGCTTATTTAGCTATAAATAAAGCTATAATATAGTAATATCTATAACTACTAACTATAATAAGAGATCATAAAAAGATATATATTAGTTAAATATACTTTATTAATAGAGATAATAGAAATAGATTTATAAAGATATTTATACTAACTTAATTTAAAGTATTTTATAATTAGCTATAAATAAGTAACTAATATATATAGCTAGAGGTAAACTATATATAGAATCTAAAGGAGAAAGATAATATAAAGTATACTAAGATAATAGAAATCTATATTTAGGATAAGATAAATCTTAATAGAGATTAGAAATAGCTTTATAAATAGCTAGTAATCTCTAAGGAGGTATATTAGATAGTAGGGTCTAGAATATATAGTATAAGTTAGGTATTATATTAGTCTAGCTCTATATATAGGTCTGAAGTGGCCCAGGCATGCTAACTGCAACCAGAGTGTATATAGAAAAAGGGGGTTGGGATGCACCTAAATAAGGGTTAATATATAGATTTAACACACACTACAGTATTATGAATATATATATAATTACGCCCAATTTGACAATTGGCTCTTATTTGGGCGCGTCCCAGCCCCTTTTCCTGCGCGCACCCCGGTTGCAGTTAGCGCGCCCGGGCTACTTTGGGCCCGCGCGCGGAGCCGGGCTAACGTTGCGCCCGACTCGCACCGCACGTTCCGGACCCTACCCGGGGGTGTGGGGCGTCGCGGGCTCGCCTTTACACCCCCTACTCACGTAGGGGGGCAAAAAACCCTCAACCACGCTAAAAAGTCTCGACCACTTTTAAACTTAATATATTTACTTAATTATATAATATATAAATATAATAAAAAATACTATAATTATATATAAAATATCTACTTTTTTAGCTATATTTTTATTTTATTATTATTACTAGTTATATACTTTATATAAGAGCTTAAAGTTTTATTAGTTTTTAAAACTTATATATATAAAGTATTAGTAAATATAAATATAATACTAACTTATATATAGT
>JAVHLV010000197.1:0-123015 GCA_036785495.1 Colletotrichum neosansevieriae | reverse complement strand
TATAGTCTATTAATAAATAGATATATATAAATATATATTATACTTATCTCTTTAATAGTATTCTTATTAATACTTACTACTTAAAAAAGATATATTAGTATTATAATTATTAATATTAAAACAGACTAAGGATCCCAAGATAGACATAATAAAACTATATACTTATATATACTAATATATGAATGTTGCAATATTGCGGCTTAATATATATAATATAAACTACTAGAACAGGGCAGTGAGGACAGCCTAGTTTAGAAACTGCCCAGATATATATATTAGTCAGCACGTTATAGCAGGACTTTTACCTTATTAAGGGCAGAGAGGAGGAAAGGAGGATAGTATTATTATCACTAGCCAGAAATATAACAGTTTATCTCATTATTCAGAAGCTTTTATCACTTTTGCTTAAAAGGTTATATCTATAATAGAAACACTATATATAGTAAGATCTTTTCCTTTATTTTATAGCCTCTAGATATAAAGCTATAATATTATAATATTCCTATATAAGTGTGTGGGAGTATATAGTTTTATTATTTTTATCTTAAGGTTCTTAGCCTGTTTTACTACTTAACCTAATATATAACTAAGATATAAAACGCGTTATAGGCATTTAACCCCTTAAATATAGAGATAGACTAGAAAGTGCTTAACATATTTAAGCTGCTTAATATATTAAATGCAATAAAAGCTCCTAAAGCATTTATAGCTATAAGAGAGAGATCCTTTATTTATTCATATTATATTTTAACCTAACTATATATTTACCTAAGTAAGCTATATCATAAACCTATAGGTATAGTATTCACACTATATATACAGGCTTATTTACCTAAGCCTGCTAATTCTATAGATATCTATAACTACCTATCTATTTTGCAGATACCTATAAGACCTATAGCTAGGTAATTACTAAACCTATTAAAAAGAAATATCTCTACTTCTAATATACTACTTAGATATTACTTAACTAATATAGTATATAAAGAAGCTACCTCTATATCTATCTACTAATACCTTTATATAGAACAATCTTCTTTCTCTATCCCTATTAGCATAGATAGCTAAAATAAGGGCTAGAGGTATTTCTAATAAGGGAGGCTCTTATCCTCTTATACTTAATATATAAGATATAGATATTATCTAGTATCTTTAAAACAAATATCCCTACTTCTAATATGCTACTTAGAGGTTACTTAGCTAATATATTATATAAAGAACCTGTAACTACTCTCTTCTACTAACACCCTGATATAGAATAATCTTCTCTTAGCACCTCCTTTAATATATATAGCCTAAATAGGAACTGGAGGTACTAAGAGGAGGGAATATTAGGGTTTATCTAATATATAGCTAAAATAAGCATTCTCTAAAATATACCTGGATTTCCCCGCCTTATATATTAAATACCAGACATTGCAGTTAATATCCTACTAGAAGAGCCTAAATACTAATATAGCTAGCTAAATAGGTGCTTATATAGCTTATATAGGCAGTCCTATACTAGGCTAACCTTACTGCTCTATCTCACTATTTTAGGCTTAATAGCCTGAGGTTAGATAGAAGCAGCTAAGAGAGACAGATAATAATATATATAGTAAATAAAGGTCTTAACCTTATTAGTTTATAGTATATTAAGAGAAGAGATAAGATAATTAAAAGAGTTAGTCTAAATAGGGTTATAAGGACTAAAGGAATATATATACCCACTTAAGAATAAGTATAATAGTATAAGCCTATATAAGGAGATCTTATCCCTTATAAATAAACTTAAGTTATATTATATTATCCTTAGTATAAAAAACCTATTTTTAAGTTATAAAAAACTTATATAGTTATCTTCTTTATAGAGTAACTATAGAGTTAAAGTATTATATAGACTGTAAAAGCAGATAGCAGCTTCTCTATATAGCTTATACTTAGGTGGTCTCTAAGAGTATTTACTAATACCCCTATATAGATAGCCTATCCCTCTCTATCTCTCTTAGTATATTTAGCTTAAATAAGAACTAGAGGGAACTAAAGGAAGAGGTCTCCTATACTCTAAGGTCTATTATATAATCTAGTATATAATTATATCTAATTCTAAGCTAATATAGGCAAAGTGTTTATTACTATATAGTCTTTACCTGAAACCTATTATAAGCTTCTCCTAGTTCTTAATAAGGTAGAATCTATCTCCTATTAGTATTAACCTCCTATCTCTCTCTCTCCCTTTATGCTAAAGTAATAGTATAATTAGATAGCTTCTATAAGATATAGCTACTCCCTGCTAAAGCAGTTAGCTAATATAGATACCTCTTTACTAGTAATTAGTTAGCCTATACCTTCTTTTTAAGTTTAAGATAGGTAGTATAGAGATATCTTAGATACTAGTAGAGGTATTAGTATTAGTATTACTAGTAGTAGTAGTAGTAGCAGTAGTAGCAGCTAACTTATAAGCCTTAATAGCCTTATATTTCTTATTTTTCTTATACTTCTCTATATAAGCCTTAGTCTAGGCTCTAGAAGTATAAATTAGTTAAAGCTAGAAATTACTAGCTTTAGCTTAGGTTAGCATAGTGTTCTCTAAAACGTTGCTTATTATTATATTATTTATACTCTTATATATCTGGGCAAATTTATTAAAGCTTAAGATTACTAGCTTTAGCTTAGGTTAGTATAGTGTTCTCTAAAATATTACTTATTATTATATTATTTATACTCTTATATATCTAGACAAATTTATTAAAACTTAAGATTACTAGCTTTAGCTTAGATTAGTATAGTATTCTCTAAAACGTCACTTATTATTATATTATTTATACTCTTATATATCTGGGCAAATTTATTAAAACTTAAGATTACTAACTTTAACTTAGATTAGTATAGTATCCTCTAAAATATTACTTATTATTACTTATTATTATATTATTAATACTCTTATATATCTAGGAGAATTTATTAAAGCTTAAGATTACTAGCTTTAGCTTAAGTTAGTATAGTATCCTCTAAAATATTACTTATTATTATATTATTTATACTCCTATATATCTAGGTAAATTTATTAAAGCTTAAAATTACTAGCTTTAGCTTAGATTAGTATAGTATCCTCTAAAATATTACTTATTATTATATTATTTATACTCTTATATATCTAGGCAAATTTATTAAAACTTAAAATTACTAACTTTAGCTTAGATTAGTATAGTATCCTCTAAAACGTTACTTATTATTACTTATTATTATATTATTAATACTCTTATATATCTAAGAGAATTTATTAAAGCTTAAGATTACTAGCTTTAGCTTAGATTAGTATAATATCCTCTAAAACGTTGCTTATTATTATATTATTTATACTCTTATATATCTAGGTAAATTTATTAAAACTTAAAATTACTAGCTTTAGCTTAGATTAGTATAGTATTCTCTAAAACGTTACTTATTATTATATTATTTATACTCTTATATATCTGGACAGATTTATTAAAACTTAAGATTACTAACTTCAGCTCAGGTTAGCATAGTGTTCTCTAAAATATTACTTATTATTACTTATTATTATATTATTAATACTCTTATATATCTAGAGAAATTTATTAAAGCTTAAGATTACTAGCTTTAGCTTAGATTAGTATAGTATTCTCTAAAATATTACTTATTATTATATTATTTATACTCTTATATATCTAGGTAAATTTATTAAAACTTAAAATTACTAGCTTTAGCTTAGATTAGCATAATATCCTCTAAAATATTACTTATTATTATATTATTTATACTCTTATATATCTAAGCAAATTTATTAAAACTTAAGATTACTAACTTTAGCTTAGATTAGTATAGTATTTTCTAAAATATTACTTATTATTACTTATTATTATATTATTAATACTCTTATATATCTAGGAGAATTTATTAAAGCTTAAGATTACTAGCTTTAGCTTAGATTAGTATAGTATCCTCTAAAACGTTACTTATTATTATATTATTTATACTCTTATATATCTAGGTGAATTTATTAAAACTTAAGATTACTAGCTTTAGCTTAAGTTAGTATAATATCCTCTAAAATATCACTTATTATTATATTATTTATACTCTTATATATCTGGGCAAATTTATTAAAACTTAAGATTACTAACTTTAGCTCAGGTTAGTATAGTATTCTCTAAAACGTTACTTATTATTACTTATTATTATATTATTAATACTCTTATATATTTAGGGAAATTTATTAAAGCTTAAGATTACTAGCCTTAGCTTAGATTAGTATAATATCCTCTAAAATGTTACTTATTATTATATTATTTATACTCTTATATATCTAGGTAAATTTATTAAAACTTAAAATTACTAGCTTTAGCTTAGATTAGTATAGTATCCTCTAAAATATCACTTATTATTATATTATTTATGCTTTTATATATCTAGGTAAATTTATTAAAACTTAAAATCACTAACTTCAGCTTAGGTTAGTATAGTGTCCTCTAAAATATCACTTATTATTACTTATTATTATATTATTAATACTCTTATATATCTAGGGGAATTTGTTAAAGCTTAAGATTACTAGCTTTAGCTTAGATTAGCATAGTGTCCTCTAAAACGTTACTTATTATTATATTATTTATGCTCTTATATATCTAGGCATAGAAATTTAGCAGAGAGGATAGTGAAATAGTCTACTAAGAGAAGAGAAATAACTAGCAGTAGTTATTAGAGTTATATATATTAATATTTACTATCTATACCTATATCTGCTACTAATATTTGCCTTATAAAACCTATCTCTTACTATTAAGGCCTAGCTATTAGGGTATTTCTTAACTAGATACTACTATAGCTTTTACTCCTTTAAATTGCTTAGATAATTATATCTATTATAGTTATTACTGCTATTTCTATATATCTATATTACCTTTTTCTTAGTATATAGCAGAATAGACCTATCTAGGATTATTTTATTCTCCTACTATAGTAGTAACTAGAGAAGGAGCCTCTAGTTAGATAACCTAAATATAGAATATACTTACTGGGGTTTTAGGGGATCCTATAAGGAGTATATATTATATAGATTTTAAAATAAGATATAAGGCCCTTATTATTAAGAACTACCTTTAAGCTATATAGAACCTCTATATTATAGAACTAAATAGCTCCTTTTCTATTTATATAGCCTATAGCCTAGATTCTAATATCTTCTACTAAGAGAGGCTTTCTCTTAGTGGGAATCCTGAGATAGTACTATTTTAAGGCCTAGAATCTTTACTATATTACTAGAGATATATAGCTAGAGAATATATAGCTTACTAGCACTATAGCGACTTCTAATAAATATATAGGGTATAAGGCTCTAGATATATCTTAGTTTTCTAAGTAATATATCTGCTATATATATAGCCTTATAAATAGTCTGAAACACCTTAGAAGGTAAGCCTGTCTGCTATAGTATATAGAGTTTATCTGTGGTTTCACCTATTCTAACCCCTATATTATAGATAGTCTTCTAAGTCTAGTTATAGCTCCCTTAGTCTAACCTTAATAAGGGTTTTAAGGTATAGCTAAGCACCTGCTATCTGCATAGAAAGGTGGATCTTTTCACTCAGCGTTATATAAAGGATAATTACTAGATAAGTAAATAGTATAGTGGTCTTATCTTTTTCTTGTTTTACCTTAACTATCTTATTTATATTAATATTAGAGGGTAGTAAGTTAGTAGGTTACTAGGAAGCCCAGGCTTTATCTATAGTTAGAATAAGGATATTATAACCTATAAGCAGTTTAGCCCCTATTCTAATCTGCTTATCTATACTTACAAACTAGGTTATTATTAGAGGATATAGATAGCTATATAAAGTATATTATCTGCTTTTTAGGCCTTATAAAGAGACTTTAACTTAGAGTTATAGTAGTATATAAAAAGTCTCTAGCAACACACTAAGGCACCTTTAGTCTTAATATTAAGTTAGCTACTAAATATATATAGGTTATATTAATAAGCAGAATCCTAAAGGTTAGTTAGATTTAGAGAACAAAGCCTAATAATTACACTGCTTAACACCTTAATTCTAGCTTAAACTTCTATCTATCTATTATTATTCTTATTAAGCTTATATACTATAGAGACCTTATTTAGCTTATAAAGTAGCTTAGCTATTAGCATATATATTTAACACTAATATAAACCTTAGACAGAGAGCTTTATAGTATTAAGATTCTCTATAATCTTATCTACTAGGTAAAATAAACTAAACTCTAAATACTAATCTAAGAGCTTACTTAGAGTTAATCTTATATATCTAGTTAATATTTATCTTATAGATATTAACACTAGAATAGTTTCCCAAAACTTTATAGTAGTAATATAGATATATTAGATATAGCTATAGGCAGTATAAGACTATTAGATAAAAATAGTCTCTTTATTAACTAAGAGATTAATAAATTAAGTAAGAGCCTTACTAGCTAGATTATCCTTATTCTCTTTATTAATACTATCACTTTATAATAATATAAGTAATTAAGTAATAAGTTCTTTAAGATAGATAGTTATAAGTTTACCTTTCTAGATCTATAATCACTCTATCCCTTAAAGACGAGATAAAGTTATTAAAACCTAGAATAATTACCTCTTATAGGCTTCCTCCCCACATATTAGTTTCCTATACTAATAGAGGTCTGCTAGAATTCAGGTTAGGTTATTATAGCTAAGGTTAAAAATCAGAATTATACCTAACACTAGGCCTTAGTTACTTAATCTTAAAGAGGGATTTAGCTAGTAAAGTCTAATATTTAGGGCTATCTAAGGTTAACTTAGTAGTTTTAAATACTAGTATAGCCCTTTTTTTAAGAATTATATTTTAAAAGCTAAGAGCTATAATACTATAAAGGCAGATAGCTGCTTCTTATAAAAGTCTATTCTATAGTCTCTAACTTACCTAACTAATACTAAAATATAGAATACCTTTTAAGTGCTAGATATTATATCTAATATATACTATATAAGAGATAGCTATTAACCTTTATATTTAAAATAAATATCTATACTTCTAATATACTACTTAGAGGTAGCTTATCTGATATAGCATATAAATAACCTAGCTCTACCCTCCTCTACTAACGCCCTTATATAGGATAATCTTTGCTCTCTATCTACCTTAGTATATATAGGCTGAATATAGATAGGAGGGAGCTAGGGGAGGGAGCCTTAGAGTTTATCTTATATATTTAATATAATTTATCTAGCATACTCTAATACTATACTAAGTAATAGCCTGTAAAAACCCTGCCTGTAAATATACCTGGATTTCCCTATCTTATATATTAAATACTAAATATTATAGATAATACCTACTATATAAAAGATAACTCTAGCCTTTTATTATTTAAATAAATATCTATATTTTAAATATAATCCTTAAAGCTAGTATAGTGCTAGAAGATATCTTCTATAATCTTCTCTACTATTACCTTTATAGAAAAGGCTTTTCTATATCTATCTATTATAATATATAGAGCTTAAATAGGGGCTATAAGTAGCTAAGTAAGAGAGGCTTAAGGTTAGCTAGGCTACTAATTATATCTAAGATCTAACCTACTAGGCAGATTAGGTGATTATCCTATACTTAGATTAGTTATACTTTTTAAAAGAAGTAATATATTATTCTATATAATAACTAGAATCTTAGAAAACTGAAAATATATAGCTTTCTTAATATAAAAAATACTTAATACTTAATACTTTAGACTAGTAATAATAATAAGAAAGCAATTTATTATAGAGTATCTATTAGAAGAGCCTTAGAAGTAATATAAAAGTAATAAGTTAGTTTAGAGTTAATAACTATCTCTAATTTACTATTATAAAATACTATTTAAGAGTAATACTATATAATAGAAACCTAATAGTATCTAAGCTTTAGGTAGCAGACTTATAGTTAGTATTAATAGCTAAGAATAAGAAATCTATAAAAGAAACTTAATAGGAGATTTAGGCTTAGAAGGGGCTGCTACTAACTCCTAATAATAATTGCTATCTAATACTACTTTCTCTTCTTCTTTACTAGTTATAATAGAGGTTCTTATTACTAATAGATTATTTAGCTATTTAGTATCTTAAGTCTCTACCTTTAAGTTATAATAAACAGAGACTAAGGAGAGTGTAGCTAGTATAGAGATAATAGTAGAGTTAGTAGCTAATATTTCTCTGCTACTACTATAGAATAGTACTATAATAGATTATATTTTAGTAATAGCTAGACTATAGGTAATATTAATTTTATTATCCTGGAACTTTATATCTTATAGTAGCTTGAGAAGGGCAGAGTATTAGAACTTAGTAGTATAAACTAGCTATAATATATATTCTCCTAGAAACAGGCTTTATACGCGTTTCTATGATTCTAAGGGGGTAGATATAGTATTAGAGGGAAGTCTAGTTCATTTATAACTCTGAGAATAACTCCCTATCTGTTTAATAGTATATATTAAACTAGGTTTAGCTATAGGAATAGTAATAGAGGTATTATTATATATTTCACTTAAGGGAGATAATATAACTTTAAAAGCTATATTACTCTGAGGCATAGTATAGAGATAATATTTCTAATATAGAATAGATATTAAGCAGTATAAAGAAATAATAAAGTAGTATATCTAAGGCAGTTTTCCAGACTACTAGTGAGAATAAATAGAGGTACTAATATAGAATTAGTATATATAGAAAGAAGATAAGACTTAGTATATATTATAAAATATAAGGAACTAAGAAAGGATCTACTAGAAAGCTTAAGCCTTTATATACTTATACTTATAATAAAGATTATATTATTAAAATAATAACCTAGATAGGTTTAATACTTACTAGGGGTTTTATATATAAGAATTAGCTAATTAATATATTAATATAATAATATATAATATTATAAAACCCTTATAGTGTTCTACTAATAACTTAGCTATAAGGGGGATTACTAAGATAACTAATAATCCTAGCAAAATAATAGATTACTATATACTAGATAATAGTATAGCTTATAATTATCCTAAGTACACTTTGCTAATTAAGATATATAGTTTAAATACTCCCCCCTATATCTTAAAATCAGGTTATTATAAGATCTAAACAGGGTCCTAGAACTTTTAAGCAATTATCTTACTTAGAGGGGTTATTATTAATAAGAGACTAGAAATTCGCTATAACTAGTTAAGCAATAAATCTAGTCAGATTTTAAGCAGTAAGAGCCTTTATAAAGCTAGCTGTAACTATCTTATTAGTCTTTACCTATTTAAACTTAACCTTACCTCTCTTTGCCTCTAGTTATAGTTATAAGTTATTAATATTAATATATTATAACTTGCTAAGTGCTTAGAGTGGTTAGGCTATTAGTATATAAAGGGTTTAGATATTATCTTAGTATATAGAAAACTTAGCATTAAGATACTATTAATATTCCCTTATAAGTTATATAATAGCTATACACTCTTTTAGTATACTTATAGAGACTACTAGTTTAGCTTCTATACTTAATATCACAACTTAATATTACTTAGATAAATTCCTGCTAATTGGGCCACTAAATAATATAATTATAAAGCCTTAACTACTCCTTTAAGTAATATTATTAATAGGAAGGGAGGCATCTAAGACATAGAAAAGTATACCCTTATATAGTAGCATTAAGCTTAATATATAGGTGCCTTATTTGCTAAGAATAGGTGAGATATTAGTTAGGTGCTTAATAGTACTGTTTTAAAGGGTTATAAAGAAATTCTAAGAGTTATAGTAATATTCTCATAGTATCTAGTTAATAGGTAATAGTAGTATAGTTAATTAAGCTACTTTTATATTAATACTAGTTAAACCCTTAAGCTGTTACTTATTTAGTTTTCAGGATTAAGTTATTAATAGCTATTAGTATAAGTATTAATATCTTACAATTTACTCCTATTATCCTAAATTTAATATATATCTTTTTAATATATTTATCTAGGCAAAGCTTTGCTCTTTATTACTTATAGTTATAAAAGATTTAAATACTAAAAAACGCTTTTAAGTTACTTACTTCTTTTATCTTATAGGCTAACTTTAAGCTATTAACTATTATTCTTACCTCTATTTTACCTCTCTTTAAGAGTTAGTAAGTAATATAATTAATATATATAAGGATTAGTACTATATTTAATATAAAGATCCAGGTATCCTTGTCTAGTAGTATAGTATTTACCTGCTAGAGGATAGTTTTAAGACTGCGTTACTATATGAGATAGAGTTATTAGACTCTATATAAAGCCTTATAGAGAATAAGGCATTTTCCAGGGTAATTAGATCTAGGTAGGTATTATATATATATAACCTTAGTTAGGAAGGCGTTTATAAAGGGATTTATAGTATCTAACTATATTAACTCTAAGTTTAATCTTACTATAATAGCTATAATATTTCTATATAGGCAGGAGGTAGGCTTTAAGGTATAAGTATCTAGATAGTTAATAATTTATATATCTCTTCTTATATAAATCCTTACTTTAATAATAGTTAGATATCTATATTTATTAGATAAATATAGGAATACCTATTTTAGCGGGATAATTTGCTATTTATCCTTAATATTATCAGGTTATATAGGTTTAAATATAATATTATTCTAAGCAGTTTAATACTTAATATTTATAGCAGCAAGCTATTTAATCTAGTATAAATTTCTTCTAGCCTCTAAATAGTTTTATGGAACTAACTAGAGATCTTAATAGTAGACTCTACTTAAGCTCTCTATTAAGGTATATTTTCTATTCTTATCCTTAACTCTACTAATTAGTAGTAGGGAGTTAGTTTAATTAAGAGAAGCCTCTCTAATATATTATCTTACTAAAGACCTAGTTATATTACTTAGTTAATAATTAACTTATTTAACTAGAAACCTATCTTAAATAGATTATTATTAGTAATCTATAAGGTCTTCTTTTTAATCTTATTAATATTACTCTTAGTATTGCCTTCTTTAAGCTTTTAACTTTAATAAAGTCTATAATATAGCCTTTAACTTGCTCTGTTTAAACTAGTTTATATAGAAGTAACTATTTAATAAATATTACTTAGTCTAGTAATAACTATATAGTATTTACTTTAATTATAGTCCCTTCCACTACCTTAGTTAAACTAGATATAAGCAATTATACTCTTAATAAGTCTAGGCTTAGTAATTAGGTATTTAAGCCTTATTAAGAGTCTCTTAGTATATTAGTATATAGTAGTAGTAGGTAGAGTTATTAGAATTAAGCTGCTTTTATAGTATTTTAAGAACTAATTAACTATCTAGCTTAAGGATAACTTAACTAAGATAGACCTGCTTAATTAAGGGGGTAATAGCTCTGCTTAACTTTACTAAGTTATCCCTAATACGATTATATCCCTCAAACTAGCTATAATATTCCAGGTTAGTAATTTAAACTCTATTAGTTAATAATAAGTTATTCTCGTCTAGAAGGATAAGATTAGTCTTCTTATTACTAATAGTCTTATTAGTATTAGCATAATCTTAGACTTAATATTATTTAGTAGTTATTATAATACAGCTAAACTATTTAACTTAATTAGTATAGCTTTATAAGTTTAGGTATAGATATTTATATTATCTGAGCTTATTTTATACTCTTATTATCTATAGATTAGTCTATTAGATAAGTGATTTTATTATTTATAAAGAGGGGGCTTATATATAACCCTCCTCTAGTAATAAATAACTTTAATAATAAGAATTAATTAAAAGCAGCCTACTAGCTATATTAGTAAGCTAATATAGATACTAGAGTAGTAACAAATTTAATTATAAATTCAGTAACTGCTTTGCTAATTAATAGCTATAATATACTAGGAAATACTAGCTAATGCTACTATTAAATAAATCCTTCTATTAGAAAAGAGACCTCTATTACTCAGCCTGTTTATATAATTCATACGCCTACTTTATACTATATTTTGCACTAGTATCCCCTAAGACTCAGTCCTATAATAAAAGCTAGAGATATAGTATATACTTTAAATAGCTATATCTCTATAACTAAGAGTTCTATATAAAAACTAACTTTACTACTATAATTAGCATATTAAAAAGGCCTTAGCAAAAAGAAAAAAGAAAAAACCTACCCGGGAATTAAACCCAGATCTTTGCCTTATAAGAGGGGGATTCTACTATTAAACTAGCAGGCTAATAGTTCTTATTATATAGCAGATTATAATCCTTCCCTATAAAGCACCTTACTATTATTATATTAGAAGTAAGAGTATTTATTCTATAAGTAATATAACTTCTATTATCTATTCTAAGATACTTATACTATAGTACTAGTAAAATTATATCCCCTTCTTTCTCTTATAAAGGCTTCTATGCTTTAATTGCTTTATTAGGCTAGGTCTATTACTAGGTCCTATCTTCTATATAATCTAACTCTCTAGTCCTTTTAGAGCCTGCTAATAGAACCTCCTATAAGGTATTATTTATAAAAGGGTCCTTAGCTATAATTATAGTATTTAATGCTTATAATGCTACTTTATTAGATACTACTTAGGCTATAAGCAAAGATTAATATACTAGAAGGAGTACTTAGCTCTTTTTAATCTGCAGCTATCTAGGCTAACAGATTAAAGGTAAAGCCCCTTTTACTATATACTCTAGCTAGTATTATAGCCTTTATAGATATAGCAGGCATACCACGCAGCTATACTATAGACCTAGGCTTATATAGAGCCTAGTTAATCTTAATAATCTTAGTTATTAGTATAAACTCTAGCAGATTATAGAGATAATCTATAGAGAAGATATTCTTCTTATTATAGAAGCTATATAGGTACCCTATAATATATACTTTCTTGCTATAATTATAGAATAGAGTAATCTCTACTAGAAGATTCTCCTATTTTTTCTTTAAGTGCACCTTATACTTTAATAGCATAGTATAAATATAGTTAGTATACTAACTAGCTTTTAGAATAGCTACTACCTTAGTTACTCTAAACCTAGATAATATCTTAAAAACTATAGAGGAGTTTTAAGTTATTTTATTAAGCCTAATTATAGAGTTATTAATAAGAGAAATACTTTTAATATTAATAAAGCTATTAAAGATAATAAAGGGGGGGGGTTATTAGAAACTATAAAGGAAGGTTAGTATATTTATATTTATTAATCCTATAGAATAAGTTAGCAGATACCTTAAATAGAGATCTAAGAAGCTACCTATAGCATTAAGCCGTTATCAGATACCTAGGCAAGGTATTTATATTCTATATCCTCTTCACTTAATAAATAATACAGGATATAACTAAAATAAGACTTATAGATAATATTAAACCACCTCTCTTTCTAATCTAAAGTAGTAAACAGAGCTAAATTAAGGGTAGCAGGGATTATCTATCTACCTAGCCTTAAAGAGGTTATTATAAATAATAAACTATTAATTTTTATAGGACTACTAGGTGAAATTATCCTAACCTTATATAAGATATAGAGTATATTATTTCTAAGTATTCTATAAAATACTATTATTCTACCCTTAAAGAGAATTAGACTAAAGGTATTCTAGTTTAGAGCAGGAACTAAGCTAGATATAAGTGTAAAGTTAAAGTTAGAGCTATTCTATATAAGTCTGCCCTATATGCCCAGCTTTATACTAATAAACTATAAGGTATAGAAATAAACACTTAAAAAGGTAATACTTAGATTATATAGTAAAAGGCCTATTAAGGATAATAGTAAATAAGATAAGATAGAGGCTATTAGAATATATATATAACTATCTCAGGTATACTAGTTTAATAATATCTCTCTTATTAAACTGCTTAATATAGCAGACCTTTTAGGAGTAAGAATTAAATAGAACTTAGTATAAGAAGTTTAAAGGTTAGAGAGGCTAGCTAATAAAAAGATAGCAGAGTTTAAAGCAGGATATAACTCTTAAATATAAGGAGAGTATATATTTAGCTTTCTATATAAATTATTTTCTATAAACCTTATTATTATCTTTATCTATATCTTTAAGTCTATATAAGGTTTATTAGAGTAAAATAGGTTAGCTTAGAGGTACTCTCTATATAGTAAAAGTTTATAAAAATACTAAAAGAAGTGATATCTCAGATAGCTCCTAACCTAATAGTCTATTCTCCTCTAATAACTAGGTAATTAATATATTAATAACCTATAACTCAGCTATAATTAGCTAGCTATATAAAACCAGTTTATTAGTATTTAGGTTTAAAAAACTAGATATCTGAGATATAATACCTAGTCTCCCAAAAATACCTAATTCTTTAACTAACACTTAAAACCAGAAAAGCAGGATAATAACACTCTAGGAAGCTATAGGAGTAAATTAATAAAGATACTTAAAGGCATAGTAGCTAAATAATCTATTTTATTAGTATAAAAGCAAATAAATAACCTGCATAGCATAATATATAAAAGCTACAGAGAGTTACCTAGTTATTCTATATATAATTTACACAGACACCCTTTATTAACTATAAGCCCTCTAAAGTTTAAATAATAATATATTTAAACTATAGTCTATTAGTATATAAACACTTATTATAAGGGGGGAGATATTTAAAGCTAGTAACCTAAATAAGAGCAGAGAGCACCTAATAAATATATTATATTAGTAGAGGTTTAGTCTCCTTTTATAGGATAAGCTTCTACCTCTAAATTAAGTATAATAGAATAACTATAATATAGTAATTATAAAATAAATTATTAATATAAAGACAGTTTAGAAGATTATAACCAGCTAAGATATATTAGCAGAGTTATTATAGAAGGAAAATCAAATATACTTATATAGAGTAAAAAGCCTTAACTAGATAATATAGGTTATTGCAAATCAGCTATACTTAAAACAGTCTTATATATTATAATAAGAGGATTTAGGGAATAATAGAGTATATAATTACATTAACAGTTTAAATACTAAGGCATAACATATAACTATTTATCTTTATATCTCTATCCCTAATAAAGATCTAAGTGCCTGCATTCTATAAGACTTAAATAGTATAATAAGGTAAAATTAAGTATTATTAATATACTATTCCTAATATAATATATAGAGAAGCTATCCCCTTCTACCTAGATTATAAGAGAAAAAATAATATTAAGCTAGCTCTACTAATATTATGCTTAACTTAAGGTAACTATAGACCCTAATATAGTATTACTTCTTATACTTACTATCTATAGATATATATTTATATAGTTCCCAGCTTATATTAGACGCTAAGCTGTGGAGTAGTTAATATTATTAGCAGTAAATCGTTAAAATTATATTATATATTACTAGCCTTGCTAACAATTTAACTATTGCTCTCTTTACTGTTATTATCTTATAGAAATATATATATAAATTCTGCCCTATAGATCTATATAAGTTATAAAGCATCCTAGCTAGGTAAAAGGTAAGCAGGAATATTAAGATATATTATTAATAATAATTTAGGAGTTTAGATAAGTCTTACTAATAGACTCTATAGTAAATAAGCCTAGAGAGAGAGAAATAACTAAAATATCTATTTATTACTAGAAGATAAAAAATAATCTAAGCTATATAAGTTACTATAAAAGCTAATATAATTAAGTATACTAGTTAATAAGGTCTAATTTCCTCCTAAAATTGCCTTTACTTTCTCTATATAATTAACTAAAACTAACTAGAGTTCTATACTACTAACTAAATCTAATATATACCTATCTTATATTAGGCTTCTCCTTTAGGGAATAAGGGATAGAGTATAGTACTTATAAGCCTTATATATAGATAATATAGATCTAGGAGAATAAAGATTATAAATAACTCTCTAGCTCTAAGCTAGAATAGTACTAGAAGGTTAGGAAACTTATAAATAGAGATAACTATAAGGTTAGTAGCTGATTTCAGAGTTAAAGCAGGTAAAATAGATTTCTACTAAGGTACTAGATATATAAGAAGCCTGAGATCTATACTTTATATATATTAAAGTATATATAAACTAAGGGGGTAGTGTGGAAGATAGTGTTCTAGATAAACAGATAAGATATAATCTTTTATTTATATTAACTAATAAAGAACTATTAAAAGAAATAGAACTAATAGAGAACCTCCTAATATTATCTACCTCTAATAGTATAGAAGAGAGTAATAGTTATAAGAGTAATATAGTATTAGATTTTAGTATATTAGGAGAGAAAAGAAGTAGTAATATAGGAGTTAACTTTAATTATATAACTAGGCTAGTAGGTCTAATAATATTAGAGACTAATATAGAGAGGGTTTAGCTTAAAAGCTAGCTAATTGCCTAGAGCTCTAATAACTATAAAACTATTAGTAATTCCTCTAGAAAAGGAGGAATTAATTTATATTAACCTATAGTATAGGAACCTAGGCCTAATACTTCTTCCTTATAATATGCTTCCCTAGAAAGTTTACCCTATATCTTAATAGAGGTGGGAATTACTACTTCTAGTAGTAAGGAGGGTAGCTAAAGTGGGGATAACTAGGAAATATAAAGCTAATAAGTTAATATATACTAATTAGAAATATTAGAACCTAGAATAGAAGGACTTAAACAGGGTATCTCTCTATCCTTAATAAAATACTTATATTAATACTATAAATTACTATAACTAATAGGTAGACAGGAAATATTAGAGACTATAATACCTTCTTAATAGGAGGAGTCTAATAGCAAAGAAACATCTAAAGAAATAGTAGTTAAGATATTAAATAGATACTCTATATTTAGCTAAATAGAGATATCTAAGTCTTTAACTTTAACTAAGAGTAGTATCTATATTAAAGAAAGATCCTAGCTAGTATAAGGGATAATAGTAAAAGAGTTTAAAATTAGTAATAAGTCTCTAGTACTAGAGGATCTAGCTAAGCTAGATATAACTATATAATAAGTTACTCTTCTCTTCCTCTAAGAGGGCTCTATACTAAGAGAACTTCTAACTAGAAAAGATCTATAAAGATACTTACTCTGATATATAGAGGAAGACCTAGATAAAATATACTATAATTATATATTCTAAAAAGACTAGTTAACTAAATATAGTATAATTAGAGAGAATAAAATTAAGATTAGAATTAACTTAGATCCTTTTATAGACCTTTTAAGCTGCCCCTTACTATAAGCTAGAGGTATCTCTTTAAACTCTAAATCAGAAAGATTTATTAGAATTTAGTAACTATAAGTATATAGCTAATATAGGGGTTAATAAATTATTAGTTAAGGTAAATAAAGATAAGAAATAAAAGATAGTAGTAAAATATCCCTATTAGAGTAACTATAACTATATTATTTAAGATTAAAAAAAGACTATATTCTCTCTACTTTAATATAGTATTAATTATAGGTATAAATAATATCCTTAACCTAGTAATATATAGCTTTTTCTGCTAACTAAGCCTTTTACTCCTTAAAAGTATTATCTAAATTCTATAATATAGACTTCTACTAGTTAGTTATAAACGCTTAATTAACCTTAAAATTATAGGTATTTAAGATCCTATAATATACTAAGAAGCTACCTAAATTAAGTCTTAAAGTTAAAATGCTATAAGTATTATTACTAATACTTAGTTTAGTACTCTAAATAAGGTAATATTGCTTCTAGTAATAAGAGTTAAGGTAATATTTAAGTTATAATAATTTTTAAAACCTAGACTAGCTGCTTTGCTTACTAGATAGTAATTATAGCAGAATAAGCTTAGTAGAAATATAGTAAGGTTTTAGAGATTTTAGAGATTTTAGGAGCTGCTTAGACTAATAAGGCATAAAAAGAGGCCTAATATTAGAGTATAGATATTAGTTAAAGGCTAGGAGAGACTAAGAAATAGGAGGATAAGGTATAGAACCTAGATATAGCTTATAAAAAGCTAGTAATTCTAATAGTTATTAAATTAAAAATAGAAGTAAAGTTAGTAAAAGAAGATAGTTCTTATACTAGTATTAATAATACTAGGAGAGAAATAAGAGTAGAAGATATAAGATACTCTAACTTAAAAGAGAGAAAGAGAGATATAAAATATTAAGTAGAAAAGTAGAATATAGCTTTTTAATAAGATATATATTTAAGTGATAAGAAAAGGGGTTTTAAGGGTGGGAAAAGGGAAGATTTATATATATATACTAGAGGACTAAATAGAATAGTATAGTATAGAATAAGAACCACTTAATAAGGTAATTACCTGCTAAGTGAGGAAACTAACTCTCTAATAAGTAAGAACCACTCTATAGTTAGATAAATAAAACAGATTTAGAACTAACTTATAAACTAATTAGAACTAGTTAAGAACTAAAATAGTAGAGCTATATTATATCTAGTTAATACTATATTATAAGTAACTACTACTATAAAGCATAGAAGAATAGAACTAACCTTTTAGCTAATAAGGACTAAGCAAATACTTAATTAGCAGAATAAATTAATATCCTTAATAAAATCTTTCTACTATAATAGAGAAGCTAAATAGTAGACTAATTAGGATAACTAAAAGACTAAAATAGCAGAATAAAGCTAGTAATACTACTCTTTTAGCTAATCAGGATTACTTATCACTTAAGAACTAGTATAGCAGGCCTAGTAAGAACTAACTTATAAACTAATTAGAACTAGTTAAGAACTAAAAGAGTAGAACTAGATTATATCTAGTTAATACTATATTATATAAGTAACTACTACTATAAAGTATAGAAGAATAGGACTAACCTTTTAGCTAATAAGGACTAAGCAAATACTTAATTAGCAGAATAAATTAATATTCTTAATAAAATCTTTTTACTATAACAGGGAAGCTACTATTTAGGCTAATTAGAATAACTAAAAGACTAAAATAGCAGAATAATACTAGTAATACTACTCTTTTAGCTAATTAAAACCACTTATCACTTAAGGACTAGCATAGCAGGCCTAGTAAGAACTAACTTATAAACTAATTAGAACTAGTTAAGGACTAAAAGAGTAGGACTAGATTATATCTGGTTAATACTATATTATATAGGTAACTACTACTATAAAGTATAGAAGAATAGAACTAACCTTTTAGCTAATAAGAACTAAGTAAATACTTAATTAGTAGGATAAATTAATATCCTTAATAAAATCTTTCTGCTATAATAGGGGAGCTAAATAGTAAACTAATTAGAATAACTAAAAGACTAAAATAGCAGAATAAAGCTAGTAATACTACTCTTTTAGCTAATTAGGATCACTTATTACTTAAAAACCAGCATAGCAGGCCTAGTAAGAACTAACTTATAAACTAATTAGAACTAGTTAAGAACTAAAAGAGTAGGACTAGATTATATCTAGTTAATACTATATTATATAGATAACTACTACTATAAAGCATAGAAGAATAGGACTAACCTTTTAGCTAATAAGAACTAAGCAAATACTTAATTAGCAGGATAAATTAATATTCTTAATAAAATCTTTCTGCTATAACAGGGGAGCTACTATTTAGGCTAATTAGAATAACTAAAAGACTAAAATAGTAAAATAATACTAGTAATACTACTTTTTTAGCTAATTAAGACCACTTATCACTTAAGGACTAGTATAGCAGGCCTAGTAAGAACTAACTTATAAACTAATTAGAACTAGTTAAGGACTAAAAGAGTAGAACTAGATTATATCTAGTTAATACTATATTATATAGGTAACTACTACTATAAAGCATAGAAGAATAGAACTAACCTTTTAGCTAATAAGGACTAAGCAAATACTTAATTAGCAGGATAAATTAATATCCTTAATAAAATCTTTCTACTATAATAGGGGAGCTAAATAGTAGACTAATTAGGATAACTAAAAGACTAAAATAGTAAAATAAAGCTAGTAATACTACTCTTTTAGCTAATCAGGATCACTTATCACTTAAGAACTAGTATAGTATGCCTATGCTAACCTAGGTTAGTATAAGGAGTTAATAACTAATAGAATATATAGAGCTATACCTCCTCAGCTATTAGAAATAATATAAGCTTAATAAAATAACTAGGTATTTATACTATACTAAAAAATAAGAATATAAAGTTATTTAAATATAAAAATTATATAAGTAAAAGTGTCTATTTATAAATAATATAGAGTATTAGTAAATAGTATATTAATAGATAATAAAAGGTATAGAGTTTTTAAACTATTAAAACAGGTACTAATAATATTATAGTATATAATAGCTAGTATATATTAAGATTGCTTATTACTTTAATAACTCCTAATATATTAGAACTAATATTTAAGCTTAAAAAGTGGTTATAGTGACTTTTAGACTAAGACTATAGGCCTGGATATACTGATAAAAAGGTTTATATAAATAAGGACTAACTTTTTAGTAGAGGGACTAACTTTTTAGTGTTATACCTTTTACAGGGTTTATGGATGGTCTGTGCTCAAAATTTCTAACTAATGGTAACCACTTTAGGGACCAGAACTGGTCCCTTAGGTTAGATTCCTAGTAGTTAGGCTACTAAGACTCTTATAGCCTAGAAACACCTTTGCTAAACCTTCTAGCAAGGTGCTATAAACGCTACTATATAAGAGATAACTCCTTAACCTTCTAAGAGGTTCTTATAGCTAGAAGTATAAAAAGCTTTATAAGCAGGGCTTTATACCTATCTCTCTTTCTTATTCTTATTAACTTATAATAAATCCTCTAAGATAGTAGTACTATATCTTATATATTAATATACTAGATATATATAAGATATATCTATTATTACTAGTAATATAAACCAGATTACTATAAAGTTTAGTATTAATATAATTAATAAAAACTCCTCCTTCTTTAACTAACCTAGTCTATATTAAGAGTATATTATTAATATAGCCCTTAAAAGAGCTTACCTTAATACTCCTATAAGAGATATTTATATATATAATTAAATTATATAAAAATAAGTAAATATAGTAGTAGAAGTTAAATAGGTTATTGCATACCCTATCTATTGGCCCTTTTTTAAACAGGCTCTCTATAATACTAAGACAGAGGCAGCTTTATAGAGATTAGTAAGTACAGCTTATACTAAATAGAGAGAGCATTGCTAATAATAGTATAGCTACTAGTAAAAAAAGTAATAATAGAAGCAGCGTTAGTAGTATAGGTAATAGATAAGAGGATAAGTTAATAGTTTAGTAGTCTATAGTAATTAAGCAATTAAAAACTATATTATTATTAAACTGTGAAGTTAAGGATTATAAGGATATCTAGTAAGATAGGTATATATAAGTATAGCTATAGTTAGGATAGTTATAATTATATAACTAAAGGCTATATATATTATTAAGAGGTGTAGCATAGAGTTAGAAGGTCTGTTACAAAGCAGGTAAAATCACTATGCAGTGGCTAGAGGCCCTTATTATACTATCTAAGAGATATTAAATAGCTTTTAAGCTTAAGTACTTGAAGTATTAATACTAAATTGCAGTATTACTATAACTAAGTAATTACTTTATTACTATATTATATATATATATATATAGCGCTTAGTTAGTAGTTACTAAGTACTTATAATAAATATAGCGGTTACTTTATCTCTTTTGCTATATAGTAAAGCACTCCCTAAAGTCTCTCTATATTAAAGGACCTATTAATAATAATACTCTTTTAATATATAGAGATATATATAATCTAACTTTTATAAATAGTTATTTTATAAGCTTATATCTTATTAAATACTATATTAATATAATTCCTTAAGTAATATTAAGTTATTTATAAATCTATAGTAAAGCATAATATTATGTAGTTATAAATAACTTATATTTCTCTTATGCTTTAATACTTTAATATTAACTATATTATACTGTTTAATAAATACTTCATATATACCTATTTATATAAGGTTACTATAAGCTACTTTAATAAATATAGTAAACTATATAATATTATTAAATATATATATTATTACTCTAAAACCTAGAATTATAGAGTTATAGAGTTAGTAGTTATTTAGTTATATATAAAACATAGACTTAAAGGTTTCTCTATAATAATTATATAGTTATTTATTATCTATATCTACTTTAGTACTGAGTTTAAGCTTATAAAGATGCTTTATAAGCTCTCTATTATTATTAATATACTACTTTACTAAATAGTAAAGAGACTTACTGCTCTAAAAACGCTCTAAGCATAGCTCTTTAAATATAATCTAGTACTTAGTTAATAAGTAATAGCTATAATAAGCTAAGTAGAAGCCTTTTTTATTTATTATTTAAATAGTTATAGACGCTCTCTTATAGCCTTTAAGTATATATATTACGCCTTACTTTTATCTTTATAACTAAAGCATAATAGGCTTATCCTTCTTAAGCGCTTCTAAGTTATTTTTAAAAATAATAATCTCTTTTCTTTAGTATAATAGAGCTAAATACCCTTTAGCCTGCTTTAGTATATAAATTATCTATTCTAAATATACTTAGAGTAACTTAAGTATTTCTTAATATATCTTTTATTATAAAAGAGCTAGTATTTATATATAATTATATTATTATTTTATATATATAGATCTAAGTCTTTAAAGTATTATTACTAAGAGCTGTAATAAAGTCTATAAATTACTAATTAAGCTCTTTTACTTAGAATAAGTTACTTACTTATACTTTAATAATTACTTTTCTTACTTTATAAACCATTTTTCTATATTATTCTTAATATATAGCTTCTTATATGGTAAGAAGTTTAGAGTTATAATATAGCTATGTCTAACTATAGCTTTATATTTAAAAAATATTAATACTAACACTATTATAGATTATATATACTTAATAGTTAATACTCCTATTTATAGTATAATATAGATATAAAAAATCTAAATAGATATTATTATATATTTACTTCTAAAGTATATATTATAGCTTTTTATATATTTTCTAGTACTTATCTCTAAATATATAGTCTATATAGTAGGCTTAATATAGTTTATAATTTACCTTTAATAAGTCTATAATTATACTAGCGCGCGTAGTAGTTATATTATTACTTAATAATATAATTACTATATAGTTCAAGCATATTCTGGCCCCTTTTTCTCTATATACCCTAGTTATACCTAGCGCTCTTAGGCTGCTTTAAGCTTATATATAGAGCTAGGCTAATATTATGCCTAACTTATATTATATGTTCCCTACTCTCTAATTAAATAATAGTATAATTAGCTTAATTCTATAGTATAGTCTATAGTTTAAGAAGTATATTATAGAGTTTATTACTTTTTTAATATTAGCTATTAATAGAAACAGCTAAAGTACCTATTTAGCTTATATATATAGTAAAACTATAATAATACTATATTACTTATTATATCTAAACCTATAATTTAGTTAGTAGTTTCTTTTTTATTACTAAGAGTAAGCATCCTATTATATAAACTTTCTAAAGTTATTTCTATATATATATCTAAAGGATTCTTAAAATAGATTAATTAATATATAATTAGTAAGTAGATAAAAGACTAAAGTTTATATAAGTATTATTATAACTCTACTTACTTTTAAAGACCACTCTAAGTTAGCGTAACTAAGGTTGCTCTCTTTAAACTAAAAGTAGCTAGCTTTATAATCTCTTATTTATAATAATAACTATCTACTCTCTTATAAATATTCTTTATAATTAGTACTACTACTATCTATATTAAATATAAATAAGTATTAAAAAGTAGTAAAATAGAGCTAAGTATTATAAAAAGGTAATAATATTATTAACTTTCTAAAATACTAATATAGTAAAGAGAGGGGTTAAGCAAAGCATAAATATTAATTTAAAGATAGATTCTTAGCCTCTAGCCACTATATAGTGATTTTACCTGCTTTGCAACAGACCTTCTAACTCCACACTACGCCTCTTAATAATATATATAGCCTTTAGTCACGTGATTATAACTATCCTAACTATAGCTATACTTATATATACTTATCTTACTAGATAGCTTTATAATTCTTAACTTTATAGTTTAATAATAATATAGTTTTTAATTACTTAATTACTATAGACTACTAAACTATTAACTTATCCTCTTACCTATTATCTATACTACTAACACTATCTCTATTATTACTTTATCTGCTAGTTCTCTTATTTAATCAGGCTGACTAATACCTTTATAGCTATACTATTATTAGTAATGCTCTCTATATTTAATATAAGCTATACTTACTAATCTCTATAAAGCTAGCTCTGTCTTAGTATTATAGAGAGCCTGTTTAAAAAAGAGCTAATAAATAGGATATATAATAACCTATTTAACTTCTACTACTATGTTTACTTATTTTTATGCAATTTAATTATATATATAGGTATTCTCTATAGGGGTATTAAAGTAAGCTCTCTTAAGAGCTATACTAATAATATGCTCTTTATATAAACTAGGTTAGTTAAAGAAGGAGAAGTTTTTATTAATTATATTAATACTAAACTCTATAGTAATCTAGTTTATATTGGTAGTAATAATAGATATACCTTATATATATTTAGTATATTAATATGCTAGGTATAGTACTGCTATCTTAGAGGATTTATTATAAGTTAATAAGGATAAGGGAGAGAGATAGATATAAAGCCCTGCTTATAGTAATAAAGCTTTTTATACTTCTAGCTATAAAAACCTCTTAGAAGGTTAAGGAGTTATCTCTTATATATATCTTACTAAAAGGTTTATTTTTTAAGCATTTTTTATAGCACCTTGCTAGAAGGTTTAGTAAAGATAATACTATAAGAGCCTTAGTAGCCTACTTAGCTCTAATATAATTAGCTCTATTATATATAGCATAGTATTATCTATACTATTACTATTCTACTAATCTATTTAGCTAGAGTATATATCTAACTTTATATAAGGGTTTGCTTACTAGTAGGAATATATAAGGTTTATATATTACTATTCTTAACTAGTAGAGGGTATAGGTTAAATTGCCTCTATAGTGTTTTCTAAATTATGTCTATAAACTGAGTAAATTTATTATAGTCTTTTTTGTAGGGAACTATATTATAACTATAAACTTAAAGATAGATTCTTAGATTATATAGTTAAGATAAGAGGGATATAAGAGAAAGGAGAAAAGGTTTAAGCTTAAAATAATATTATTAATTAATTTAGCTAGCTTTTTAAAAAAAAACCTAGTATATATATTTTTATTCTAGAGAAATAGGTGCTACTAGCTATAAAGCTAATTAAGATAGATCTACTAAACCTTTATTATTAATAGAGTAACTACTAGCTAAAAGGTTTTTTATAACTTATTATAACTTAGATATAATTAATATAAGATTTCAGATAAGGAGACTAAAACGTCTTAATAATAGTAACTATAGAGAGGAATTTATTAAAGTATAAAGGAGAGAGAGCTATTGTAAGAGTAGGAGGTTATTTAAAGTAAGAAAGGTAAAGTAGGAAGGAAAGGAGGTAAAGATAAAAGGGAAATTAGGTACTTCCTACTAAAATAAAGCTATAATATTCTAAATATCTTAGAATAAGTAGGATAATACTATAAAGTGATATAATTAATATAATCTTACTATAATTATAGCTTAAGTAATAGGATTATTATAAAATACTTTAGTAGCTTATTAAAGGCTTATTACTACTCTTCTATAGTAAGTAGTTAGGGCTTATTATTAATTAATAAGTTATTATTATTATGACTATAAATAAAAAGTTAAAGTAGAGAGCTTTAGTAGTAAAGAAAGAGGAGGAAGGAGAGAGGGAGTAGTAAAGTTAGTAAGTAGTATAAAAAGATACTAAACATATTAAAATATATTAAAATATATTAAATTTATTAAAAAGATTTATAAGAAGTTAAATTAGTAAAACTAGTAGTTTGAAGTAAAATAGAAAGACAGAAAGGGCTTTTAGAAGGTATTAAAATCTCTAAAAAGTAGTAAAGTTAGTAATAATAAGGTTTTTATATAATAATTAGTATAAAGTCTTCTTTTAGTAAAGCTATAAATAATAGAAAGTACTAAAAGAGAGTAGATATAAAGAGAAATGTTAATAGTTTTACTATATAATAAAGAATTATAAGGATTAATTATAATTATAAATATAAAGTTATTATAGAGTAGTTTATAGTTACTAATAATAATAAGGAATCTAAAACTTTATCTATAATATTAATAATAACTTTAAAGATTATAAATTAACTATAGAGGCTAAATACTTAATAGTTAAAACTCTTAGATTATATAATTATTAATAATATAATTAATAGCTTAAAAGGGAAATAATAAGTATAAATAAGTTAATATTAAAATATCTACTTTCTAAGTAAGAGGGAGTATTTTAGAGAGAGAGAGGTAAGTTATTTATACTTAAGGCTTGGTTTCTAGAGCCTTCTATAGCTGTATAAGCTGCTTACTAAGCTGCTCTACTTATTTCCTTATTTAAGTTATTTATTAAGTAATTAGATAAGCTAAACCCCTTTTAGATTTAACTTTATCTTAGACTATAAATACCAGTAGTTAATATAGCTTTCTAGAGGCGTCTTTTAATAGTATATATAGTACCGTGATATACTATATTACGTAATTAACCTCTATTATATAGCCTCTATATTTATATATATTCTTATTATAGAGTTTTATAGTATATCTCTTATAAAGACTAGTCTGTTTATTAATATTATAATGAAAATAAGAGGAGGCTTAGGACTATTTAAGTCGTAAATAATTATTAAATAGATGTTTAGTAAATAGGAATAGAGACTATATATTTAGCTGCTAAATCTAAAGCCTCTATTAATTAATATTTAAAACCTAAGGGATAGGATTATTAAGATAAGGAAAATATCTCTTTAGTTATTTATATAATCTTATTAATTTATAGTTATAAATAATATAATAGTAAGGTTATCTACTATAATTATAAATAGTATAATAGTAAAGTTAATTACTAATTAGTATTAGTTTCCTAAATATATATCTATCTTTAAATTAATATTTATACCTTACCTAACCCCTCTCTTTACTATATTAATATTTTAGGAAACTAATAAATACTTTAGGGTATATAAAAACCTTATTCTTATTATATTTTAGGAGAAGTACTTTAATATAAAGAAGGTAGTAGCTTAAAAGATATTATAGTAGGAGTTAGTAGAGAAGATTAATAATAAGATTTAATTCCTTTAAGTAGAGATAACTTCTCCCTAGTTATTAAATATATATAATAGTAAGAGAAAGAGATCTAATATATATTAAATCTAGTAATAGCTTTAATATAGAGAGAAGGTTACTATATAATATTAATATCTATAAGGCTTTTCTATAGTATAACCTAAAAGCTAACTAAGTATCTAAGAAAGGTCTTAGCTACTTAGGTTTATATTATAAAATCTAGGATAATAATATAGAGACTAGTAAAGAGATCTATACTATTGATAATCTTTTTTGCCCTAAGGAAGACTTTTTTAATATTAATAAAGAGGAGGTTAATAAAGAGGAAGTTAATAATAACCTCTTTATTAATTTATAGCTATAACTACTCTCTTATTTATAAAGTTAGGTATATAGAGAAGAAAGTTTTACTACTAGCTTAACTCTATATAGATAGTTAATAATAATATTATTAACCTTAATATATTAATAAAACTTTAAAGCTGTTAATATTAAGAAAACTTTACTATTAGTAATACAGTAGGGAAAAATACCTTTAGTTAGTGAGAGTAATATATTTATTAATAAATAAATCTAATTATTTAAGTAGTTAGTAATAAGCAGAAAGTTAAAGTTAGAGAAAGTTATAAATAATAAAGTAGCAATAGAGAAGATATAAGTAGACCTTACCTAGTTTAAAGATAAATTATTACTAAATAACTTTATTATTATTTTTAATAACTTAAGCAAAAAGCTAGCTAACTCTATAGTATCTTAAGTAGTACTATAAATTAGGCTTCTAAGCAATATAGTTAAAAAGATATATATAGTAAGGTTCTTAGCTCTATATAAAACCCCCCTTATCTCTAAGGACTATTTAATACTAAGTTACCCTTATTAATAATAGTACTAAAGGTATATAACTCTATTCTAGAGTTGTTTTATATAGTTTAATAGCTACTTTAGCTGTCTACTCATACGCTTCCTCTATATTATTCTAATACTTACCTTATTAAGTGCGTTCCAGCCTATTTTCGCTGCGCGCGCCCTAGTTGCTAACGTCTGCCCAACTCACGCCGCAACCATAGATATTGCAGACCCTCCAATCTAGCATATATCTTCTAATTACATGCAATCATCACTATGACCACATCAGGACACCCAACTGTATCTAAAATTCCAGTTTCTATTATTGTTATAGTTAAACTCGTGTCCCAACTGCCGCCACCTCCGCCTCCACTAGGTCCAGCTTTGCCGAAAAGTGCGCCATAAGCCAATCTCGATATCTTGTTTGTGCCCAGTCTCTCAAGACGCGCAACATCTTGAGAACCTTGTAGCAACCCAAAAGCGTCTTGGTCCCGTCGAACACCATGGTGTCATAGAGGTCCTGGAGCAAAAACCGTTCGTCAGTATCCATAGAAGAAAGCAAACGTGGAAGGCAGGTGTCTCAGGTAACACTGACAATGCTATCCTCCCTCTCTACTGCGAAGAAGAGCTGCCACAAGTCTCCTGCGACGTGGATCAACGGCAGCGCAATATCCACGAGCGGTTGCTCCACCCCAGTCAATTCGTGGAGGCGTAGGAAGTGTGCCGACACCCAGATAGAGAGCTGCGTGAGAGCTGTGTCAAACGTCATTCCGGGCTTCTTAGTCTCGATACTGGCGGCGATAGGCTGGACTCGCAACGGGTCGTAGTGTGTGTGGTTGACCGAAAGCTTCGGCTTCTTGCTGCGAGGCTTGGGCGGGCTTCCACCGTTGCTGGAAGCCGACGAGGCCAGCGAGGCCGAAGCGCTGCTTACACTCGTTGTATCGATCCCCGCCATGTGTGCCCTGTACGCGGCAATCCGAGCCGCCTTCGTCTTGATCTCGTCGTCCGACAGCACAATGGCATAGTCCACTAATTTGTCCTGCAGATACCCGCCAAGCAAGTCCTTAGTCGAGTAGGCCGATGAGATCCGCGCCGCTGTGATGTTGTAGGACCGCACGTTGTCGTCTTGGCCGGCCTTGTTGATGGCAGCGTTCAGCATCGGCGCGTGCACGGTGTCGTTCCAGTGGGCCTCGGAGCAGTTTTCGATCGTCGCTCGCTCGCTGTGTTTGACAATGTCGCAGAGCGTCTCAAGCTGCATGAGCAGGCGGTGCCGCGTCGAGTTTGATGGTGCATTGTCGATGGAGGCTGGATCTAAGTCGTCGTCAAGGGGGGCCAGTTCCCTAGCAGCGGCAGCCACCTCGGCCTCGATCATGGCCGGGACGATTGCCTTCTCCTTATTAATTTTCTGCAGTACCGGGTAGAGCTTCTTGATGTCGGCATGGGGGTTGGTCGTCTTGCTCGCTGATCCCTGGTACAGCACAGGCTTGGCCGCAAATAGGAGGTCGGCCATATTCTTGGCTGGGCTGCGCGTTCTCCGACTGCTTCCAACATCAGAGCTGGGCGGCAGCGACGCTGGCAGCATCGGACCGCCAGCAGCATTGCTAGAGCTTTGGATAGCAGCGGCATACTTCTTGGTCGGCGACCTCATTGGCGTTTCCGTCGCTGCGTGGGATAAAACGAGGGGGTTATAGCCGTGCGCGGAACTGGCGGCAGCATCTTGAGCACTATCGTCGTCCCCTGTATCCTCCTGCTGGTCTTTTCGCCGTCCCGCTGTCGTGCGCGCGCTTCTCCGTACCATTCTTCTTGCGGTGTCTCTCCCCGCCCTGGGGGTGGGAGAACCCAGCATTCCATCATCTTGGGGTTGTTGAGCAGCCTCGACCTCGTCAACCCCCTCGCTCGCCCCTCCGGGCCGCCGTGACGCCTTGTTTTTTGGGGTCTTGGGCGCCTTTTGCATATTGGTATCGATGGAGGCAAGGACCGATCGTCGCTTTGGTGGTGATGCTGTAGCGATTGACGGGAGCCGTTTCTTGGACAGCAAGCGCGTTGCTTTCGGCGTGGACGGCTGCTGGTCGGGTTCGGAAGAGAAAACGTCGTCCAGCCAGGCGAGCACGATAGCGGCGCGGCGATTTAGCTGCTCGGGGGTGCTCCTGGTGCTTCCTACAGGTGCGATCATAACAGGCAGCAACCAGTCGATGTTGTTAGTATAGATTGCGCACGAAGAAAGACTGCTGTTAAGAAAGTCAAGGTTGGTGTTGTTTGGGATGGCGATGTTGATTCTCCACTTCAGAAGGAAGCAGGATGGCTGTGCAGTACCTAGATCTTCAGTTAACATAACGAGTGGTGCACGGACCCAGCGCCGTTGCCCCAGCAATTAGCTGGGGTTCTGTCAGCGGGACCTCAATAAAGGTTAACCTTCTAGTAAGGTGCTATATATATAAGAGATAACTTCTTAACCTTCTAAGAGGTTCTTATAGCTGGAAGGATAAAAAGCTCTATTACTATAAGTAGGGCTTTATATCTATTCCTCTTTCTTATTCTTATTAACCTATAATAAGTCCTATTATATCTCTAAGATATTAGTATTAGATCTAGTATATTAATATACTAGCTATATATAAGACATACTTATTAATATTAATAATATATAAAAGATTATAATAGAGTTTAGTATTAATATAATTAATAAAACTCTCTATTTTATTAAGTAGCTTAAATAATACTAAGAGTATATTATTAATATAGCTCTTAAGAGAGCTCTTATTAATATCTCTATAGAGAAGCTATAGATATATAAACTTATTATAAATAAGTAAGTAGACTTAGTAATAGTAGTTAGATAGGTCCTTAGATACTCTATAGAGTAGCTCTTCTTTAAATAGACTCTCTATAATACTAAGGCAGAAGTAGCTCTTTAGAGATTAATAAGTATAGCTTATACTAACTACTTTAATATAGAAAAAGCATTGCTAATAATAGTATAGCTAGTAGATAAAGTAGTAATAGAGATAGTATTAGTAGTATAGGTAATAAGTAAGAGGATAAGTTAATAGATATTATTATTAAACTATAAAGTTAAGGATTATAGAGCTATAGATAGGTATATATAAGTATAGCTATAGTTAGGATAGTTATAATTATATAACTAAAGGCTATATATATTATTAAGAGGTGTGGCGCAGAGTTAGAAGGTCTATTATAAAGTAGGTAAAATCACTATATAGTGGCTAGAGGCTAGCTACTTACTATAAAATTACCTATTATAACCTTTTTAAATAAATAACTAATAATATCTCTATTACTATCTTTATACTTAATAAAAGATATTTTTAGAGACTTTTTAGGGTATTATTCTAGATATAGAAGCTATAAAGCTTTTAATAGCTAGCTATAACTAGTTTATTATACTTAAAAGGACTAAACTACTACGTATTATAATTAACTCTATTACTATAGAAGGGATAAGTATTAAATTTAGATTAGAAAGGGTAATTAAATTAATAGAAATAATAGTTATCTCTATATCTTTTAGAGAAATAATATTTTATATTATATTAATAAATACTCTATTTCCCCTATACTTCATAAATATAGATAGATTAGGTGTTTAATTTAATAATTTAAGAAACTATTTATAATAAGGGAACCTAATTATCTCTATTATTTATAAATAGAGTTATTTATAGCTATTATTAAATATAGAGAAAGCTTTAGCCTAAAATAACTTTATAAAGACTAAGTTATACTAACTTTATTAATATTTTAGATATTTATTAGTTTACTAACTTTATGGAGTTTTATAGTAATTAGGCTACTAAGTTAAGATATAAATACTTAAATATTTTATAAAGTTTTATAAATACTACTAACTAAATATTAATGCTCTAAATTACTTTAAATTTATTCTTAAAGATAACTAAGACTTTAGCTATACTATAGTTATTAATATTACATACCTTAACTTAAGGCTAGTACTCTATATAGTTAATATTACTACTATCTTTAAAATAAGAAGATTTCTATAGAATCTATTAATAGGTATAGTACTTAATATACTTAAATAATACTAGATCTATATTTACTTTAGATCTCTAGATATAGCTATTATTAATATTAATACTAACTTTAGCTTATCTAAATAGTATAATATATTCTACTTAATATTAATAATTATTACTAAAGTCTCTATTAAGGCTTATAACTCTATAAATAAAGTTAAGAGATATTTTATACTTCTTTAGAGAGTTTATAATTTACTTAAACCTCCCTAATATAGATTGCAAAATAGTTCTCTAAATAACTTTAAAAGCTAGTAATAATACTATAGAGCTAAAGTGCTTAGTATTAATATTATTTATCTTTAGAATATATCTCTACCCTATTAATAAATCCCCTCTATCTCTAGAAATCTAGAAATAGATAGCTACTATATAAAAGGTAATAGAAGATCTCTAGAAAGTTTAGGTTTTATACTAGGTTTTAGAGGCTCTTACTACTTATAATAAGCTAGATATCTATAGAACTCTATAGCTACTATTACTCTTATTAATATATATCTACTATAAAAAGAAGAGCTAATAAGAACTATTTTAACTTCTTATTATTAACAATAAGATCTATATACTTAACCTCTTATATAGACCTTAGACCTTCTAATTTATAGTTATCTATCTATAGTATAATACTAATAATATTAATAATATTAATAGAGATAATAATAATATGCTAATAAACTCTCTAGAATAGAATACTAAAAGAATAGAAAACCTAGATAAGGCTAATACTATACTAGTACTAATATTAATATAATCTATAATTCTATCTCTATATAAGAGGGGGAGACTACTAGAGAACTATATAGAAGCTATTATAATACTAACTATAAATCTAATATAAAGAAATAACTACTTTATAGACTAGAATAGAAGAGAAAATACTATAGTTAAGACTATTTTTATTATTAATATAGTAAAAGCTCTTAGCTATAATATTAGTAATACTATAACCTTTTTAATAGTAAAAGAGTAATTAGATTATAACCTTACTATCTATCTATATGAGGAGGGTATTATTATAATACTAAGAGAACCTTTCTCTATCTTTATAATAGCTAAGATAACTATACTTTAAAAGGATAGTATTTTTAAAACTATTCTTTATAATATTACTATTTATAGTAAAACCTAGATCTTTAAATTTTATATAGTTTATCAAGTTAAAGAAAGCAGAACTAACTAACTATATAAAAAGTTATAACTTATTATTTAAGGTTATAATAATAATAGTAAGACCTTAATTCTTATATAGTTATTAATAATCTAAAGAGTAAGCTATAGACTACTTCTTGTTCTAGTACTAACTTTTATAATAGAAGGATTTATTCTATAGCTTAGTGATATTATATAAGTATATATCTAATCTAAAGTAAAGCTTAATAGGATAATATTAATAGACCTTCTAAGTAAAGTTTAATATAAATACTTTAGAAATTAAATTATAAAGATTATTAAATCTCTATATAGTATTATAGAAGCTAGAACTTATTAATAAGCTATATATAGTAAGTATTATAGAGAAAAGCTTAAGATAGATCAATCTTTATTTAACTTATACTTACTAATCTTATTAACTATTATTAAAGGTTTTAGTATTATTAATACATAAACTAATAATATAATTAGACTTTTAATACTAAGTTTCTCTTAATAAGAGAATAATAAACTATTAGAAGCTAGTTTTACTACAAAGAATAAATAATAACTTAACCCTAATAACCTATTAATATTTAATAGTAGTATTATTATGCTAAACGTAAATAGTAGTCTTACTTTATGCTAAAAGAGATAAGGAAATAAGATTAAGCTTATTAACTTAATAATAACTCTAACTAAATAAAAATAGGAATATATTTAATAATAGATAAGAGATATATATATTATATTAATTTACTAACTAGAGATATACTTTAACCTCTCTATAGCTATATAGTATTAAGAGCTAACTACTAAGAATAAAGAAGTACTTAACTAGTACCTTAAATAGTAAAAGAAGAACCTTAACTATAGCTTTATATTTATATCTATTAACTTAATAAATACTAAGCTGTTTACTTTTATCACTAACTTTTTTATTAATAGTATAGATCTACTATTATAGATTAGATTTATTATTATACTTATTAATAAAGTAATAGCTAATAATATATTTATAATTAAGGGTAATATTATCTACTTTAGTTTAATAGAGTATAAAAGAGTTACCTAAAGTATTTTAGTTTCTAAAGTCTATAGTATAGTTACTAATATAGACCTTACTTATACTATTATAACAATACTTTAGAAGGTTACTAACTACTTTAGAAAGCCTTATATTCTAACTATTATTTATACTAATTTATACTTACTATATAAATACCTTATTAAGCTTAGTATTATAAAAGAGAAGTAATTAATAATTAATATTATAGTGCTTTAATAATTCTATAAGAGGAGGGAGATCTATAAAGTATAATAGATTAATAGTAATAATAACTCTATAAATACTTTTATAAACAGTACTCTAAATTAAACTCTTAAATACTCTATTAATAATAATAAAGTAATAGTTTAAATAGAGAGATAGGTAATATATAATAAAAAGGCTAAGGAGTTAAATTAATAATACTAAGTATACTAGGCTAGCTCTAGTGCTCTATAAAAGAAGGATTTAGTTATACTAAATATAGAATAAGATTAGTATATAATTCTATATTATTTTATATTTTAGAGCCTAATTTAGGCTTATAATAGGTATTAGTAATAAGGAAGTATATTTTAGTAGGTTATAGCATTTCTAGCCTTAAAGAAAAGACTATTAGTATTATATTAATAGTATAACCTAAAAGGCAGTAGGATATATACTATAATTACTAGATATATATAAGGTTATATAACCTATTATAGGGTATATATATATAGTTTAATACTACTATCTATATATTTAGCTAAGCATCTAAATAGATATATACTAACTTAAAGCTTTTAATATATATATATAAGAGAGCTCTAAGTTCTATATAATCTATATAATCTAGTATAAATCTAATAGAAACTAAGACTTTATAATTAATACTAATATTCTTTTACTTAAATAACCTCTACTATTAATTTATTATATTATCTAAGTTATTTAATTACTAAGATTACCTAGTTTAGAGGCTCTCTACTATAATAGAGGCCTATTTATTAAAGAAAGTCTCTATAGATTATCTATTTAAAATTCTCTATCTACTTAACTACTTTAAACTAGTTAAAACAGCTATATAAAGTAATATTATACTAAGTTTAAAGACTTTTTATTGAAAAGAACTAAAAGTACTCTTAAATTAAACAATAAGTATCCTTAAATTAAAACTAGAAAATAAACAAAACCCTCTTAATCTTACCTATTAATATCTTACTTATTTTAATACATTTTAATATAAATATAATATACAGAAATATATATAAAGGTAAATATAAAAAGGAGGAAATATATTGACTTTTATTAATTATTTAGTTATAAAACAGAAATACTATAAGAGGTTAAAGAAGTACTCTTACTTAGGATAGTTATTCTTTAATATATTAATATAGTTTTAATTAAGAAAACTATTCTATAATTAAGAAAGAATAAACTACTCTATATTTACTTCTAAAGTATCTTAAAAATATTAATTCAAATTAATAACACTACTTTAATATAAGTAAAAGTATATTTTATATAAGCCTAAGTTTATAATAGATTATTAAATTAGTTCCTTAAGATATAAATAATAGAGGTATCTAAAATAACCTTTTAAATACTTTTAGGTAGTAAGATCTATTAAATATAGACTTTATAGTTTAAATCCCTATTTATAAATAAGGATATTAGCACTAACTTAGAAATCTTATTATTATAAAGTAACTTTTATATAAATAATAAAGTACTTATCTATATTAGATTATTATATAATAATAGTCCCCTTAGAGTTATAAAGAACTATAATATAGCTCTAGAGGCTTAGCCTAAATTCGAAGAGCTATATAAGCCTAAGGAATTTAGTAATTAGTTTATAATTTATAAAGAATTCTTTAATATAACCTTAGAAAATTTAGATACCTTAGAAACCTCTCTTAAGTTTATAGTTATAACGCAGCCCACCTGTAAAAAAGAGTATAACAGATTCACCTAGTTTATAGATATAATTAAGAAAATACTATAGAAGCACTTTAATCTATACTCTCTACTAGTTAAGGATAGTAATATAGGAACTCTATAAATGCCTGCTAGCAAGCAAACTCTTATATAAAGTTAGATATATATTCTAGCTAAATAAACTAGCAGAATAGTAATAGTATAAGCAACACTATACTATATATAACAGGGCTAATTATATTAGAGCTAAGTAGGCTACTAAGGCTCTTATAGTATTGCCTTTACTAAACCTTCTAGTACGGTGCTATAAAAAACGCCTAAAAGGTAAACCTTCTAGCAAGGTGCTATATATATAAGAGATAACTCCTTAACCTTCAAAGAGGTTCTTATAGCTAGAAGCATAAAAAGCCCTGCTATAAGTAGGGCTTTATACCTATCCCTCTCTCTTATCCTTATTAACTTATAATAAATCCTCTAAGATAGTAGTACTATATCTTATATATTAATATACTAGATATATATAAGATATATCTATTATTACTAGTAATATAAACCAGATTACTATAAAGTTTAGTATTAATATAATTAATAAAAACTCCTCCTTCTTTAACTAACCTAGTCTATATTAAGAGTATATTATTAATATAGCCCTTAAAAGAGCTTACCTTAATACTCCTATAAGAGATATTTATATATATAATTAAATTATATAAAAATAAGTAAATATAGCAGTAGAAGTTAAATAGGTTATTGCATACCCTATCTATTGGCCCTTTTTTAAACAGGCTCTCTATAATACTAAGACAGAGGCAGCTCTATAGAGATTAGTAAGTACAGCTTATACTAAATAGAGAGAGCATTGCTAATAATAGCATAGCTAGTAAATAAAGTGGTGATAGAGATAGCATTTAATAGTAGTATAAGTAATAAGTAAGAGGATAAGTTAATAGTTTAGTAGTCTATAGTAATTAAGTAATTAAAAAACTATATTATTATTAAATTATAAAGTTAAGGATTATGAGGCTGTTTAGTAAAGCTAATAGATAGGCATATATAAGTATAGCTATAGTTAGGATAGTTATAATTATATAACTAAAGGCTGTATATATTGTCAGGAGGCGCGGCGCAGAGTTAGAAGGTCTATTATAAAGTAGGTAAAATCACTATATAGTAGCTAGAGGCCTAGAAACCTCTCTTAATAGGGTTAAGAAGTTTATTAATAATTTAGTTAATAAATACCTAGCTTTACCTAAGTAGGTTATTATAGCTAAAATATTAAATTTCCTAGATAAAGGTTATAAAGGTTTTATAATTAATATAACTTAATCTTTTAGATAGAGTTTAAAGGCCTATACCCTAGACTCTTTATTTACTAATTAATTAAATAAATCTAAAGGAAAAGAGGATATAGATAATAATATTACTTATCTTAAGGTTAAAAATAAAGCTGAAAACCCTTAAATAAGAACTAAGAGTGTATTTTATAAAGACTATAAGAAACTAAGTTATATAGAAGATAACTACTTTTTCTTATATTCTCAAAAGGCTCTAAAAGCGTAGAAATAAGCTTTTAAGACAATAACTAAATCTAACTCTAAAAAGAAAGATTTAGATAAAACAATTTATAAATCTACTTTTTTTAACAATATACTAATTAATAAAAAGAGTAATATAAATACTCTATTAATTAAAGAAAAAGAAAAAGAAGAGGATTATAAAAGGGATATTAAGTTATTAGATATATATAATATAGAAGACGTTAATATAATTTAAATCCTCTCTATATTAAATCTAAATATAGATATTAATATTAATATAGAAGATATTAAGTTTAAGAATATAACTATAACCCTACCTTAAAATAATAATAATTATACTAAACCTAAAATAGGTTATATAATTTAAGGTATTATATATAATAATAATAATATATTTTGGAATAGATTAAATACTATTAAGTTCTATCTTAATATAGTTACTATAATTTATATTCTTAATAATCAGGATTATTTTTATAAAGCTTATAAAGTAAATAAAGAGGTTAAATAGAGAAAAGTAAATACTCTTATAGCTATATTAGCTAGAGGTATTATATTAAAGTTACTTAATAATAATAGTGTAACTTTATATAACTATTTCTATATAGTAAACTTAGAAATTAATATTCTAAGTTAATTCTAACTAGATAAATAAGTTATTAATTATATAATTTAGAAAGGTATATTCTTATTATATTATATAACTATTAATATACTATTAGTTAAAGGGAGTAAAAAGAATAACCTATATTACTTTAATACTAAAATAATAAAAGATCCTTTTTTATATTTAACTAATACTATGTTTAATAATATAGACAAAAAGGGTCAAAAAGATAATAAAATAACTATTTAAGATAATAAGTTATTAAAGGATAGAAATATTACCAAAGATAATAATTTATCCAAGAGACATCCTTTAAAAATAGTAAAGGAGAATGCTTTTCTATAATATAATAGACTAGGCTTTATTAATATATAAGCTTTAATATAGCTATATAAGGATAGTATAATAATAGATAATATATTTAAAGTTAGTAAAACTACTTATAAAGCCCATATTCTAGGTACATTTATTAATAAAGTAAATAAAATAATTAATATAGATTAAAATATTATCCTTATTTATATAAAGTAGCTATAGATATCTATAGATCTATAACTCCTCAAATCTATAATAGCAAGAGATATTTTATTATATTTATAGATAAGAAGTCTTAATTTACTTTTAGTAAACTATTAAAAACTAAGCATAAATTAGAAGTTTATCTATCTTTTATTAAATATAAAGGTTAATATAAGAGTATTATATTTAAAATAAAGAAGTTTAGTATTAATAGAGATACTAGATTTAATAGTAAAACTATTAATAAAGAATATATTAATAATAGAGTAAAATATAATACTGTAGCTATCTATATATATAAACTTAATAGGTTTATAGAATATATTATATATACTATAATAAATAAAATAGGATTAATGCTTAAATTAGTAAATATACTAAGTTATCTATAGAAAGATGCCTTTTAGCTACGATATATATATATATATAATAAAACTCTTTATAAACGCCTAAACTATAAAGCCCTTTATAAAGTTAAAAATAATAATAAACCTATTATAACTTATCTTAAAACCTAGGGTAGTATATATTATTATAAAAGTAAAGATCTATATCTTAAAGAACTAGGTAATAAAGCTATAAAGGCTATACTAATTAATTATAGATCAAATAGCTATAAGGTATATAATATATTTAAAAGAAAGGCCTTATAGATTAGAGATATAATAATCTATAAAAATATATCTTTATCTTTATAAAATAATAAGAATAATAATTCTATATATAATAATCTATATAAACTAGGTAGCTTTAGTACTACTTATAGACCTAAAACCTATAGATTATTATTAAATATAGCAATATATTTAGGCTAGGTTATAGAATAATACAACGTTATATTAGTCTTTATTTATATTAATATAGATAAAGATATCTATATTAAAGTACCTACTAGATTTATATATAATAATAAAACTAATAACTTAGAAGCCTTATATAACTATATTAAATAAGTAAATTTAGTTTATAAGTTAAGAAAAGCTCTATATAGTTTAAAACAAAGCTCTTGATTATAGTATAAATACTTAAAAAAAGTATTATTAAAAACAGGCTTTAAAGCTTTACTTTATAATAAAGCTATATTTATCTTAAATACTAGATATTATAAAGCTATAATAAGTTATTATATAGATAATATATTAGCTATTACTATAAATTAATAAACTATAGACTATACCTATAGTAGTACGTCTAAGTATATAAAGATTAAAAAGCTAGGAGTTCCTACTACCTTTCTTAAAAATAAGATTAGTATAGATAGAAAGGATAAAGCCTTATATATATACTAAGCTTAATATACTTATAAAATATTAAATAAGTATAATAAAATAGAGCTATATTCTATTATAAGACCTTATATAATTACTAAATATTTAGTATTAAATAAGAAAAAAGCTATAAGAGAGGATATTAATACCTATTAATAGGAGCTTTATTATATCTAGCCTTGGAAACTAGGCCTAATATTACTTATATAGTTAAGAGATACACTAGATATATAAATAATCCTGCTAAGGATTATATTATACTATTAAACTATATCTAGGTATATTCAAATAAATTCCCTAATATTAATTTATATTATAACTATAATAATATTATTATTTATAATATTATTAGACTTATGAGACTCTAATTAACCTAGAGATATAAAGGATAGAAAGTGTACTTCTAGCTATATTCTCTATTTTAGCTTATATAATATTATAAACTAGAGTACTATAAAGCAAAAACTATTTACTTTAAGTAGCTATAAAGCTAAATATATAGCTTTATTAAAAGCAGTAAAGGAAGCTATTTATTTATATAATAGCTAGAACTTTATATTATAAAAGGCTTCTATATATTATAATATTAAAAAGCCTAAGATTCTAATAGATAATTAAGTAGCTTAAAGGCTTATAGAAATTCTAGAATATTATAAAAAGGCTAAAAATATTAATATAAAATATCACTTTAGTAAAATACTATACAGAATAATATAGTAGAATTATTTTACGTTAAATCTAGAGATAATATAGTAGATATTCTAACTAAGCCTATTAGAAAAGGTATCCTAGAACTAGTAAAAGCTAAGCTAAATATTATACCTAACAGTGTTTTACCTACTAATAGTAAAACTAATATATATAAATTAGTAGCAAAGTTAAACTATTAGTTATATATAGTTTTCCCTTATAATAATAACTTTCTATTTTTTTACTTTGTCTTACTACTAAGGTCTTTTACAAACATTTTCCTTAGAAATATATTTCCTAATAATACTATAAGGTATTATATATATATATCTACCTTAAGGGGGTATATAAGAGGTATATTACTTCTATTACTAGAAAGAAACTTATATATTATTATTACTATACTTTTAGAGTACTATAACTCTATAAATACAAGAGGTATAAGATAATATATCATGAATTTAGAATCTATACTTAAAGTAGTATATTATGGTATATATATTATATATATAAACCTTATATAATTATAAAGATTAATATACTTTAAAAGAAATATTAAGATTTATAAATAAGGTTAAACTATTACTATAATATATTTCTATAGATCCTTATTACTAAATATAGTAATATATACTTATTAAGATACTTATATAGCTTATTTAGACCTATTACTAAGCTATAATTAATATATAAGTATCTATTTAGCCTTAGGAGAAAGCTTATCTATATATATCTACCTTTTTCTCTACCTTTCTTAGTCTAAGATATATATATAGGTATTAATATATATATTAATTTATATCTATATTTTCCTCTCTATTTAAATATTATATAAGAAGTATAAAAGGTTATCCTTATATACTATATATACCTCTAGCCACTATATAGTGATTTTACCTACTTTATAATAAACCTTCTAACTCCACGCTGCGCCTCCTAATAATATATATAGCCTTTAGTTATATAATCTTACTAATCACCTCTCCTAACCACTGCTGCACTTATATATATCTATCTTACTAAACAGCCTTATAATTCTTAACTTTACAGTTTAATAATAATATCTATTAACTTATCCTCTTATCTATTACCTATGCTGCTAATACTATATCTATTACTGCTTTATCTACTAGTTTCCTTATTTAATTAAGCTAGCTAATATCTTTATAGCTATACTATTATTAGTAATGCTCTCTCTATATTAAAGCAGTTAGCATAAGCTATACTTATTAATATTTAAGCTCTATAGAGCTGCCTTAGCCTTAGTATTATGGAGAGCCTGTTTAAAGAAGGGCTAATAGATAGAATATATAATAACCTATCTAACTTCTAAAGCTATATTTACTTATTTCTATATAATATAACTATATATATTAGTATCCCCTATAGAGGTATTAATAAGAGCTCTTTTAAGAGCTATACTAATAATATGCTCTTAGTATTATCTAGGCTGCTTAATAAAATAGAGGTTATTAATTATATTAATACTAAACTCTTATATAATATTTTATATATTATTAATATTAATAAGCATGCCTTATATAGAGCTAGTATATTAATATACTAGGTTTAGTATTAATATCTTAGAGGACTTATTATAGATTATAGAATAAGAAAGAGAGATAGATACAAAGCCCTACTTATAGAGCTTTTTATGCTTCTAGTTATAAGAACCTCTTAGAAGATTAAGAAGTTATCTCTTATATATATAGTACCTTACTAAAAGGTTTACCTTTTAGGTATTTTTTGTAGCACCTTACTAAAAGGTTTAATAAAGGCGTTTCCAGGCTATAAGAGCCTTAGTAGCCTACTTAGTCTTAATATAATTAGTTTTATTACTATTCTACTAGTCTATTTAGCTAGAGTATATATCTAACTTTATAAAGTAATATTTAGAGAACTTACTTACTAATAGAAATATATAGAGTTTCTATATTATTATCCTTAACTAATAGAGAGCATAGATTAAAGTACCTCTATAGTATTTCTAAAATTATATCTATAAACTGGGTGAATTTGTTATAGTCTTTTTTATAGGAGGGCTGTATTATAACTATAGACTTAATACTATATATTACCTAAAATCTATTTAAACTACTTTAGGAACTTTTCTACTTCTTATTCTATTTATATAGCTGTTTTTATAAATATTATAGTACTTTAATAATTCTATAAAAAGAGGGAGATCTATAAAGTATAATAGGTTAATAATAATAATAACTCTATAGATACTTTAATAACGAGTACTCTAAATTAAGGTCTTAAATACTTTATTAATAATAATAAGGTAATAACTTAAATAGAGAGATAAGTAACCTAAGGTAAAAAGGCTAAGGAGTTAGATTAATAATACTAAGTTTACTAAAGTAGCTCTAGTGATTTAGAGAAAGAGAGTTTAGTAGTCTAATATATAGAATAAGATTAATATATAATTCTATATTATTTCACGCCTTTAAGCTTAATTTAGGCTTATAATAAGTATTAGTAATATAAAAGTAGACTTTAGTAAATTATAATACTTCTAGCTATAAGTAAATAATTATTAATATTATACTAATACTATAATATATAAAGAAGTAGAATATATAGTATAATAGATAGATATATATAATATTATATACCCTATTATAGAGTATATATATATAGTTTAATACTACTACCTATATAGTTTATTAGATATCTAAATAATATATATATTTAACTTAAGGCCTTTTATATATAGATATATAAAGAGCTCTAAGCTCTTTATACCTATACTAACCTATATAAACTGAATATTAATAATAACTTAAGAAATTATAAGTTAACTATAGAAGCTAAATACTTAGTAGTTAAATATAATCTTTTTTTAATATAATAATCTAAACCAAAAGAAGCTTAGGACTATTTAAGTAGTAAAGAATTATTTAATAGATATTTAGAAAATTAAAGTAAAAGCTATATACTTAGCTACTAAATCTAAAATCTCTATTAATTAATATTAGAAACCTAAGGAATAAGATTATGAAGATAAAGAAACTATTTCTTTAATTATTTATATAATCTTATTAATCTATAGTTATAAATAATATAATAGTAAGGTTATTTACTATAATTATAGATAGTATAATAATAAAGTTAAGTATTAATTAATATTAATTCCTTAAAGTATTAATATAGTAAAAAGAGAGTTAAGTAAGATATAAATACTAATTTAAAGATAGATATATTAAAAATAAAATATTTATAAAGTAGTTAGTATAAAGGAATAATATAGATAGTAAAAGATAGATTATATAAAGAGTTAAATAACTATTTACTTAATTTAACTATAGTTATTTTAATACTAAGCTATAGATCTTAATAAAGGTTAGGATCTAACTTATAAATTAATATAAATACTTATTTCTATAAATATAAAACTATAAATTTTAAATTTATTAAATAATAAATATTAATATAAATATAGTTATAATTAAGAGATTTTCTATTATATATTTAAACTTTATATAAATTTATAAAAAGTAAAAGGTTCTAAGATTAATTATATATAAGTAAATAAAGATACTATATAATAATTAAAAACTATAAATTATAATTATTATAATTACTATTATAAATAAAGTATTTTAAAGTTATTTTAAGAGCTTTAAAGCTTTTATAAACTATTTAAGTTTTTTAAGTTTTTTAAGTTTTTTAAGTTTTTTAAGTTTTTTAAGTTTTTTAAGTTTTTTAAGTTTTTTAAGTTTTTTAAGTTTTTTAAGTTTTTTAAGTTTTTTAAGTTTTTTAAGTTTTTTAAGTTTCTTAAGTTTCTCTAAGATTTTCTAAAATTCTCTAAGATTTTTAGGTTTTTCTAAAATTCTCTAAGATTCTCTAAGATTCTCTAAGATTCTCTAAGATTCTCTAAGATTCTCTAAGATTCTCTAAGATTTATTAAGACTTTTAAGATTTTTAAGTTTTTCTAAGGTTTTTTAAGATTCTCTAAGATTCTTTAAGATTTTCTAAGATTTTCTAAGAGTTTCTAAGATTTTCTAAGATTTTTTAAGATTTCTTTAAGATTCTCTAAGGTTTTTTAAAATTTTCTAAAATTTCCTAGAATTTCTTAAGATTCTTTAAGATTATTTAAAATTCTTTAAGATTTTCTAAAATTTCTTTAAGATTTTCTAAAATCCTTTTAAATCTTTTAAAAATCTTTAAAATTTCTTTAAGGTTTTCTAGAACTTCTTAAAGCTCTTTAAGACTTTTTAGAACTTCTTTAAGACTTTCTAAGATTCTCTAAGATTACTTAAATAACTTTAAGTATTTTCTAAAATATTTAAAAACTATTTTAGAATTTAATATTTAATATTTATATTTTAAAAACTTTAATATAAATTAAAGAATAAATAGAGCTTTTTATAATTTTAATTATTAAAATACCTTAAAAAGACCTTTTTAGTTAAAGAGCTATTTTATATATAGTAGTATTTATAATACTTTAATAAAAGATCAATTTCTTTAAATATCTATAATACTTTACTTAAAGACTTAGTAAAGATATTATTATTTAAGCTATAATAGCTTTTATAATCTATTTAGCTTTAATATAATTAGCTTTATTATATATAATATAGTATTATTTAGTTATACTATAACTAGTTTAATAATCTATTTAGCTATAATATATATCTAACTTTATATAAAGCATTACTTATTAATAAAAGTATATAGAGTTTCTATATTACTATTATTAATTAGTTAAGAGTATAAGTTAAAGTTTATAATCTATAATAAACTCTCTAAGATATTAATATTATACTTAGTATATTAATATATTAACTATATATAAAGTATATATATTATTATTAATAATATAAAATAGATAAGTATATAGTTTAGTATTAATATAAATAATAGAATCTATTTCTCTAACTAATCTAAATAATACTAAGAGTATCTTATTAATATAACTCTTTAAAGAGCTCTATTTAATATCTTTATAGAGAATCTCTAGATATATAATTATATTATACATAGATAAGTAAACTTAGTAGTAAATTAATTAAGTTACTATAGACTCTATTTAGTAGGTTTTATTTAAGGTAAGCTCTCTATAATACTAAAGTAGAAGTAGCTTTTTAGGGATTAATAAATATAGCTTATACTAAATATAGAGAGAGTGTTATTAATAATAATATAGTTAGTAGATAATAAAGTAGTAATAAAGATAGTATTAATAATATAGATAATAGATAAGAGGATAAGTTAATAATTTAATAGTTAGTAATTAAGTAATTAGAAACTATATTATTATTGTTACGCTAACACTATAACCCACAAAATAGCAGGATATGCACTGTAATTAATAGATATATATGAGGTTATATAACCTATTGCAGAGTGTATATATATAGTTTAACACTACTGCTAATATAGTTAAGTAGAACTTAGGGATATAGATATATATTAACTTATAGGCCTTTGATATATATATGTAAAGGGAGCTCTAAGTTCTATATAAACCTTATCCTAGCATAAAACTAATACTGATTAGTGGTTAACCTTATAAGTTATACTACTTAACTTCTGTAGATTAGTAAGGATATCACTTAATGAGGTAAAGTGATAACTCCTATATTAGGTTTATAATCTAGTATATAAGGGACTTATCTTTATGCTACCTAGGTTAATAAATATAAAGAGTGGGTTTGCTTATAGTATACCTATCTTAAAGACCTTAATATACCCCTATATCTATTATTAATATAACTTATTATCTATAAATACTGCTTAAATAATTAGAATAAGAGATAATAGATAAATAAGGGATCTGTAACTATCATAATAAGCTAGTATAATAAGAACCCTACTATAGAATTACCTGTCTTAATAGGATTACTATCTCTAAGCTTAAGATCTACCCTCTCTATATTTATACTGCTATTCTTTAAAAACACCAGAAAACTATAATATCTATACTTATATATACTAAAATATTATAAAACCTTTACTTAGAATATCTATATTATTTACTATAAAACACACACTATTATTAACCTTAAGTTTGTAGTTATAACACAGCCCCCTGCAAAAAAGACTATAATAAATTCACCCAGTTTATAGGCATAATTTGGGAAATATTATAGAGGCACTTTAACCTATGCTCTCTACTAGTTAAGGATAATAATATAGGAACCCTATATATTTCTACTAGTAAGCAAACCCTTGCACAAAGTCAGATATATGCTCTAGCTAAATAGACTAGCAGAACAGTAATAGCGCAGGTAATGCCGCGCTGCACGTAACAGGGCTAATTATATCAGGGCTGAGTAGGCTACTGAGGCTCTTATAGCCTGGGATCGCCTTTGCTAAACCTTCTAGCAAGGTGCTGCGAAAAATGCCTAAAAGGTAAACCTTCTAGCAAGGTGCTGCATATATGAGAGATAACTCCTTAACCTCCTAAGAGGTTCTTTGCGCCGATAACACAGAGAGAGCATTGCTGACAACGGCACAGCTGCGAAGGCGTCAGTCAGCCCGATCAAACAAGAGGATAAAGACAGTGATAACTTCTAAAGACGTCACTCTAGCGGACAAAGTGGTGATAGAGATGGCGTTAGTAGTGCAGGTAATAGGCGAGAGGATAAGTTAACAGTTTAGTAGTCTGTAGTAATTAAGCAATTAAAAACCACGTTATTATTAAACTGTGAAGTTAAGGATTATAAGGCTATAGATAGGCATATGTAAGTGCAGCTGTGGTTAGGATAGTTATAATTATATAACTGAAGGCTGTGTGTATTGTTAGGAGGCGTGGCGCGGAGTTAGAAGGTCTGTTGCAAAGCAGGTAAAATCACTGTGCAGTGGCCAGAGGCCCTATTATTAACCTTATAATTATTAAGGAGGGACTGCTATTAATCCAGAATTATAACTTGCACTAAGATAAGGGGTAACTCTAATACTACTAGTAACTTTATACTAAAATAATATATTATTTAGTATATAGTAAATTACCTATAGGTAGATATAGCAAAAGATACTAAAATGCTATAATAACTTATAGTATTATTACTAATACTATCTATGCCCACTAGAACTTAGAATTATCCTAACTAGAAGGAATAAAATAAGAATATCTATCCCTTCCTACCTTAAAATAATAAAGTATCTTTTCTATTTAGTTTATAGATAGAAGTGTGGCTTAAGTATTATTATCTATAGTAAGTATAATAACACTATAGTAAGTAACTATAGTTACTACTATATAATTTATAATACCCTCACTACTACCACTAAACTTAGTATTCTAAAGAAAATAATAGAAGAAGATAACACTAAATAATAGCAATACTACTTTGCAAACCTATAAGTATTACTATAAAGACCAGAAATATAAAACGCTACTTTAACCTTACTAAACCTAGTAACTAGAGAACTAGCTATCTAACTATAAATAAGGAAGACTTATACTCTAGTAGAAGCTTTAATAAGAGACTCTACTAGCTAAAAACCTTACTTTAGTATTTATTTACCTTCTTTTATATAATATTATTAACTATTATAGTAAACCTAATTACACCTAGCTAATTAACGCCTTAGTTAGACCTATTACTTATAGTAACTCTATACTATTAACTTATTATAAAACCCCTAATCTCTATAAATATAAAAGTATTTATAAATAACTATAACTAGGGTTAAATATTTAAATTTAGTAATAAAACTATAGAGAAGGAGGTAAATGCAAAGATCCTCTTTTACCTTAAGATCTATAAAGCTAATAGCTTTATAGATATAGCTTTATAGTAAGAGTTTATATATAACTTTATTAACCTACTACTTAAATTCTAGAATTAAGCTACTATAAGTATTATTTAATAACTCTATAACTACCTTATAATAGGCAGAGTATATACTATCTATAATTCTCTATAAGTTATAGACTAACTTTTTATAATTATTATAGAGGATAACTTCTACTTCTAGATAGCTAAGAAAGCAGAAGAATAAGTAAGTAATAATGCTATATTTATAAAGCTATAGGAAAATAAAGACTTTACTAAAAAGATTATAGATAGTAATAGTAAGAGAAGAGCAAAGTCTATACCTTTATAGACTAATAATAGAAGGAATATATCTATAAATAATAAAGCTCTATAGTTAGTTAACCTTAGTTTAACTTTAAATACTAACCCTGCTCTAAATATTATAAATACTTAAATTAGACTTAAAAATAATATATACTTACTTATATACTAACTTATAGATCTAACTAAGCTATATACTAATAAGATAAAGTATAGTAGTAAAGATATAGATATACTAAAGCTAAAACTCTATATCTTTTAGGATATATATAAAAGAGCAGGCTTTATAAAAAAGTAAATACTATTTACTTTTCTAATTATACTTAAAGGTAGAGTATCATATTATTACTATAAGATAATTTACTAAATTTAGCTTTATCTTAACCCTAACTAGATTATTACTAAGCTTAGTAAATATTTTAAAATAGAACAATTTAAATAAATATACCTCATTAAATAGAATATTACTACCCTTATATTAACTATAAATAATAATATATCTATAATAAAGCTTACGTTTATAGTTATAATATAGCACCCTATAAAAAAAGACTATAATAAATTAACCTAGTTTATAGATATAATTTAGGAAATACTATAGAGGTACTTTAACCTATACTCTCTACTAGTTAAGGATAATAATATAAAGACTTTATATATTTCTGCTAGCAAGCAAACCCTTATATAAAGTTAGATATATACTCTAGCTAAATAGACTAGTAGAATAGTAATAGTATAGATAATACTATACTTTATATAATAGGACTAATTATATTATAGCTAAATAGGCTACTAAGGCTTTTATAGCCTAGAAATACCTTTACTAAACCTTTTAGTAAGGTGCTATAAAAAATACCTAAAAGGTAAACCTTTTAGTAAGGTACTATAAATACTACTATATAAGAGATAACTTCTTAACCTCCTAAGAGGTTTTTATAGCTAGAAGTATAAAAAGCTTTACTATAAGTAGAGCTTTATATCTATCTCTCTAGGCCTCTAGCCACTATATAGTGATTTTACCTACTTTGCAACAGACCTTCTAACTCCACGCCGCGCCTCCTAATAATATATATAGCCTTTACTTATATAATTATAACTCTCCTAACTATAGCTATACTTATATATACCTATCTATTAGCTTATAGCCTTATAATTCTTAACTTCACAGTTTAATAATAATATAGTTTTTAATTACTTAATTACTACAGACTACTAAACTATTAACTTATCCTCTTGCCTATTATCTATACTACTAATACTATTTCTATTACTACTTTATCTACTAGTTCTCTTATTTAATTAGGCTAACTAATACCTTTATAGCTATATTATTATCAGTAATACTCTCTCTATTAGTTAGTATAAGCTATACTTACTAATCCCTATAGAGCTGCCTCTGCCTTAGTATTATAGATAGCCTATTTAAAGAAGGGCTAATAGATAGAGTATATAATAACCCTTTTAAGTTCTAAAGCTATATTTACTTATTTTTATATAATATAACTATATATATTAGTATTCTATATAGGGATATTAAGGTAAGCTCTCTTAAGAGCTATACTAATAATATGCTCTTTATATAGACTAGGTTAGTTAAAGAAGAAAAAGTTTTTTTTAATTATATTAATACTAAACTCTATAGTAATCTAGTTTATATTACTAATAATTATAGATATGCCTTATATATACTTAGTAGATTAATATACTAAGTATAGAGCCTCTAGCTACTATATAGTAATTTTACCTACTTTATAATAGACCTTCTAACTCTGCGCCGCGCCTCCTGATAATATATATAGCCTTTAGTTATATAATTATAACTCTTCTAACTATAGCTATACTTATATATACCTATCTATAGCCTTATAATTCTTAACTTCACAGTTTAATAATAATATAGTTTTTAATTACTTAATTACTATAGACTACTAAACTATTAACTTATCCTCTTGCCTATTATCTATGCTACTAATACTATCTCTATTACTACTTTATCTACTAATCCTCTTATTTAATTAGGCTAATTAATACCTTTATAGCTATATTATTATTAGTAATGCTCTCTCTATTAGTTAGTATAAGCTATACTTACTAATCCCTATAGGGCTGCCTCTACCTTAGTATTATAGAGAGCTTATTTAAAGAAGGGCTAATAGATAGGGTATATAATAACCTATTTAACTTCTAAAGCTATATTTACTTATTTTTATATAATATAACTATATATATTAATATCCCCTATAGAGATATTAAGGTAAGCTCTCTTAAGGGCTATACTAATAATATACTCTTTATATAGACTAGGTTAGTTAAAGAAGGAGGAGTTTTTATTGATTATATTAATACTAAACTCTATAGCAATCTAGTTTATATTATTAATAATAATAGGTATGCCTTATATATACTTAATATATTAATATATTAAGTATAGTATTAATATCCTAGAGAATTTATTATAAGTTATAGAATAAGAATAAGGAAGAGAGATAGATATAAAGCCCTACTTATAGCAGTAGAGCTTTTTATACTTCTAGCTATAAGAACCTCTTAGGAGGTTAAGGAGTTATCTCTTATATATAGAGTATCTTACTAAAAGATTTACCTTTTAGGTGTTTTTCCTAAGCTATAAGTGTTAAATTTAGCATAATTATATATATATTTATAATACTATAGTGTGTGTGTAAATCTATATATTAATTCTTATTTAGGTATATTCTAACCCCTTTTTCCTCCACACACCCTAGTTATAGTTAGCACGCCCAGGCTGCTTTAGGCTTATATATAGAGCTAGACTAATATTATATCTAACTTATACTATATATTCTAGACTCTATAATCTAATATACCCTCTTAGAGATTACTAGCTATTTATAAAGCTATTCCTAAACTCTATTAAGGTCTATCTTATTCTAAATATAGATTTCTATTACCTTTATATACTTTATATTATCCTCTTTCTCTAGATTCTATATATAGTTTACCTCTAGCTATATATATTAGTTACTTATTTATAGCTAACTATAAAATGCTTTAAATTAAGGTAGTATAACTATCTTTATAAATCTATCTACTATTATCTCTATTAATAAGGTATAACTAACTACTATATATCCTTCTATAATCTCCTACTATAGCTAGTAGGTATAGATATTAATATATTATAGCCTTATTTATAGCTAAATAAGCTCTATATTAACTAGCTAAATAGTTTATTAATTATTATACTAGATTTAGATTATTATTAATATTATACTAGGTATAGCAAAAGCAGCTTTAGTAGTAGTATTACTTAGAAGTTAAACCTATAAAATAGTTATTAGCTAACTTATAAAGAAAGCTTTATATACTACTTAGAACAGTATAAATAGCTCTACCTTAGTTATTAATATTATAACTATTATCTACTTATTTACCTTCTATATAATTATACCTCTGAATAGCTTTATTATAAGTATTTATAAGCTCTTTTAGTTAACTATATTATCTATAAAGCTAGTATCTAAAGTAACTTTATGTATATTATCTAGTCTACTAAGCTTAGCACTATATTTAAGATAGAGATATTATATTTAGTAAAGATGTTAGAGAACTTAATTAGTAATATAATACTATATAGAGCTTAGGTTATTATTAAACTTTATAAAGCAGCTTATAGTAAACACTATATTAAGCTATATTATTACTACTATATATAGAATTATTCTAATATAGTATTAATAGTAGTTAATCTTCTATAGAGCTGCTTTCTCTTTATATAGTTTTAATTTATCTTTTATTATAGATATATATACTTAGTTATCTATATTAAGGCTTATAGTATGCTACTTAAGCAGCTTCTATACCTTATCTATAAATACTAACTATAATAGCTATAGCTTATATACAGCTCTATTATAGAGCACTTCAATCCTAAGAAACTATTATAGATCCTAACCTTCTTTAAAGTAGTAGTACTTCTATAGAGTATTTATAGCCTCCTTTATGCTTTTAGTATATTTATAAAGAAATATTAATATATTATTATCTATATAGAAGAAGAATATTACTTATCTATACTACTAGTAGTAGTTCTTACTAACTAGCTATTTAAAGTTAAGTATAGTAAGACTAGCTTCTAAGTGCTTTTACTAAAGTAGCAGTAAGTAGTATAGTCTATATAGTACCTTTTATAGATATAGAACCTTACTATTATAGTAATATTTTAGTAATATATTTATAAATACTATTTTATTAATAGATATATATATAAATATATTTATAGTATTATATTATAATAGCTCTATATTAAAATAAGCAGCTATAGCTATTAGCACTTAGAAAGATATATCTATAAGCATTACTATATATATATCCCGTATATCTTTTACTTATTAGTTATCTTAGATTATAAGTCTTACTTTAAACTTTACTAACTATCTATATTTATTAAGTTTATATATATAAACCTAGTAGTAGCTAAGTACTTAATAACTATAAGCCTTATATCTCACTACTTTATACTAAAGCTATAATACTTTATATCTCTTTAGGTAAGACCTCTTAGCCTTTAGGAATTTATTTATAAATAGGTGTGGTTTTATAAGCCTATTATATAGTACTAACTAATTATAAAATATAGATAGAGAAGGTAACTTAGACTAGGGGTAACCTAATAGAGTAACTATTTTATCTATATTATTTAGGCTATTATATACTATAGTACTTCTATAGTACTCTATACTCTTTAGTCTTTATTTTTTAGCTATAGTAGATACTTACTATTATAGATCTATCTTATCTATAACTACTTTAAGAATATAATCTACTTCTATTAAATTTTTAGAGGTATCCCACTCTATATATATACTTAGTAAGTAATTAGTTTAGGTGCTCTAGGATATAGAGCTATCTTCTAATTATATAGTCTTATGCTTTTAGTATAGCTATATATAGTCTATTACAAAAGCAGCCTTAAATAAGGTCTATAGTATATAGTAGTGCTAGAGTAATAATAATTTATATTATCTATTTCTATTTATATATTTTAAAGGGTAGTTATACTTTTTTCTATACCTCTTTATGTTTATAAGTATATTCTATAGAGCTATAAAGAATACTATTAGTAGGGTCTCTAGAGAGGTTATTAGTTTAAAATAAGTATTTATATAGATAGGAGTATTATTTATTTCTAGTATAGCAGTAGTTAGAGCTGCTAGGCTTTATAGTAGTAATAATATAGCTATATCTATATTCTTTAGTACTATAGCTCCTAGATCTTCTATATACTTATTAGTATAGTTATTATACTTAACTACTTTATCTATTTCCTTATTAGTATCTTATAGAGCAGCTTAAATATAGCTCTTGCTAATTAGCTAGTTAATCTACTTTTATATTATAGTAAAGTTTATATATTAAAACTCTTTAGTAAGCCTCTTTAAGTTACTATTAAAAAACTTCTTTTTATTAAATATTATATTATATATAGTAAATACTTCTATATATAGTAGGTTCTATATATAAAAGAAGTTACTAAATATATAGCTTATTAGAAAGCTAATAAATATATATAGTATAAGCCTCTTATAGTGTTATTACTTAAGTTAAGCTTTCTTTATTATAGCAAACGCTTTATAGCTATAGATATATAGATATAAGAGGTTAGAGTATATATAATTAGTAGATTTACTTATCTAGAAGTACTTATAGAATAGCTTATAGAGTGTTTACTAGCCTCTTACTATTATAAATATATAGTTATATAGATAGATAGATAACTTTCTTATCTCTAGCTAAGGTATATCTAGTAGCTTTATACTTATTACTATAGCTATTATATACTCTTTAATTATAGTACCTACTTATTCTACTCTACTATTCTATACTTAAGTATTAATAGTAGAGTGCTTAAGCTAGATATCTTATACCTTAATAGTAGTAATAATATATAGATACTTTATAAGCTTAAGGTCTATTTTAATTATCTTTATATATATTATATATTATATTAAGAGTATTATTAAGTAGTTCTTAATTACTATAAGGGGTTTATCTATATCTTATCATATAAAATAGAAGTCTTAGGTATATACTATAGACTAATCTATTATAAGAAGTACTAAGTAATACTTTTTATAGTTTTTATTATAGTTATAGAAGTCTAGAGTAATATATATATCTAGCTTTATATACTTAATAGACTTTTATAGTACTTATTATACTTAGTAGCAGACCTTATCTATACTATAAATGTTATAGTTAATTATAGTAATAGACTTATTTTCTTAGGTAAAGTAGACTCCTCTTATACTATTTAAGAGGTGTTAAATAGCTTTTAGGCCTAGGTATCTAAGGTGCTAGTATTATACTATAGTACTGCTATAGATAGGTTATTACTTTATTATTATATTATATATATATATATACTGCTTGGCTAGGGGTTACTAAGCACTTATAAGGAATATAGTATCTATCTTATTCCCTAAGGTTTCTCTATACTTAAGGACATACTAGTAATACCTCTTATTTAATATATAGAGATAGATATAATTTAATCTTTAAAGATAGTTATTTTATAAGCTTATAACCTACTAGATATTATATTAGCATAGCTTTCTAAGAGATATAAGGTTATTTATAAATCTATAGTAAAGCGCTATATTATATAGTTATAGATATATTATATTTCTACTATACCTCTTTACCTTAATATTAACTATACTATATTTCTTAATAGAGACCTAATATATACCTACCTATAGAAAGTTACTAGAGGCTGCTCTAGTAAGTATAGTAAACTATAAGATATTATTAAATATATATATTATTACTCTAAAGTTTAAGATAGTAGATATTATAAGCTAGGATAAGATTATAGTTAGAATAAGGAATTAAGGCTCTGTAAGGAGGCTTAGCAGGCTAGTTAGGGTAGTCTGAAAGATAACTCTAATAGCAGAGAGGCACTAGGTGCCTACTAGGAGCTCTCTAAATAGGCTCTAGCCCCTACTCTTAGATTCTAGGAGGCTAGAGAAGAATATTTAACCTTAGTTATACCTATCTATGCTAACTTCCTTACTCTATACTATATACTTATAATATATATAATATGTTCTTCTCTCTGCCTATATTAATAGGGGTGTGGACTGTTAAAGCAGTATAATATATAATAATAATACTTACTTAAAGGTTTCCTAGAGGGTTAAACCTACTACTTAGAGGCTCTCTTATAGAATAAAACCTCCTAAATAGTTAAACTTAGAATAAGATATTATAGGATAAAACACCTTCTAAGTAGAATAATAAGCAGGATACTAGTAACCTACTAGTTAACTAGCTAATAGAGGCTAAATTAGATTAACTTATTAAGGAGAAGGAAAAGAAGATCTAATTAAAATATAAATATAAATATCTAGAAGCCTTAAGAGCTAGCTAACTTTTAGTTTTAGTAGACCCTACTACTACCTATTAGGTAGTTATTAGTAGCCCTAAATTTAAAAAGTGCTAATTAGAGCTTTAGAGAAAGTATCTCCCTACTCTTAAATATAAGGGAGGCACTTAGACTAATTATAATTAGTTTATATTTAACCTTAATATATACTTCTTTATAGATAAAATTACTACTAATATAGAATAGGTGCTATATACTACTAGGTGCTTAGAGGGCTTAGTAGCTAAATAATAGACTTTATACCTCTTAATAAAATATAAAAATAAGGTAAAGGATATTATATAGGTAGCTATAAAGGACTAGCTAGCTTATAGAGTTACTAATAAGAGATCTTAAACTTTTAGTATATAAACCTAGCTTAAATAAGCTTACTAGTACCTAGAATAGTTCTATTAAAGCTTTATTAACTATTATAAGGGAATTAAGGTAGAGGGTTTATACTAATAACTAGAGGAGATCTGAGTAGCTAATATAGTAGTATAGCTAGACCTAAAACTTTAATACTATATAATAGCAAATAGACTACTATTCTCTTAACTTAACCTTAATACTAGAGCAAAAAATACTAAGCTTATAATTAACCTTTAATTCTATAAGGTACTAGCAAGAAACTAGGTGCTTAACTCTAGGATATAGTAATAGGAAGCCTGGAATATAACTTAGAATTACTATACTAGGAATTTAAATAATACTATCTAAGTAGACTAAAGCAAATTAAACTAAAACCTAACTAGAGGCTACCTAGAATAACCTAAAAAGACCTTCTAAGATTATAGGAAAGAAACTATTTGCTATAGCTATAGTAAGAAAGGGTATATCTTACTAAGATACCTATATTATAAGAAATATAGCTACCTCTAATATAAAGGAAAACCCTATCTAAGTAAATAACTACTAGATAATAACTAGGTAACTACCTATATAATCTAATAGAATATAATATAGCTACTTTATATTAAGGTAATTATATAAGTTTAAGTTATAGGTAGCTAGAAGATAGAAACTATACTTATTAATAGCAGAACTAATAAGAATATTATTAATTAGAAACTAATATCTATAACCTAACTAAAACTTACTAGGCTACTACCTCTTAAGGGAATATAGGATTTAAAAGGTTCTAATTATAGTATATATAAATTAGTAACCTATATAAGTAATATAGTAGGTATATAATAAATAGTATTATATAATTTTAAGGTTAGTAAGAGAGATAGCTATAATACTATCCTAGAACTATCCTAGTATCTTATAGAGAAATCTAATATTAATTAGAGAGAGTTAGACTAGACCTTTCCCCTAACTAAGAAAAGCATTTACCTTATTATTATAGTAAAGGAATTAAGGTAGGTATAAAATAAAGTAAAAGTAATACTTATTATAATACCCTAAAAAACCTTAGAAATAGACCTATCTAATACCTAACTAGAGATAACTAGCAAAGATTAACTAGAAGCTACTCTTAAAGATCTAAGAAATAAGATCCCCCTAAAATACTATAATTTTATAAAGATATTTAATATTAACCTAGCAGAAACTATACTAGACTTTAATACTACTAGAACCTACCCTATTAACCTGGAACCTAGAATAGAACTCCTATTTAAACCTATCTACCTACTAGCTAAGAAGGAGTTAGAGAAATTAAGAGAATATATTAAAAAAGCCCTCTAAAAGCACTAGATCTGCCTATTAATAAGCTTAGTGGGAGCTCTAATTCTCTTTATTTCTAAGAAAGGGGGAAAATTATAGCTATATATTAACTACTAGGAACTTAACTAAATAACTATTAAAAACTAAGCTTCTCTTCTACTAATTAATAAGATCTTAAACTAACTATTATTAGTAATATATTTTACTAAGTTTAACCTTAAAGATACTTACTACTAGGTGAGGATCAGAAAGAGTAATAAATAGAAGATAGCTTTTTATACTTATTATAGATACTATAAATACTATATTATACTATTTAGACTTATTAATATATCTATAACCTTCTAGATATTTATTAATAAGATACTTTTAGAACTTATTAATATTATTTATATTATATATTTAGATAATATTCTGATTTTTACTAATAATATAAATTCTTATATAGATACTATAAAGCAGATACTTACCTAATTAGAAGCAAATAGCCTCTATACTAATCTAGAAAAATGCAAGTTTTATAAGAAAGAAATTAATTTCTTAGAGTTTATAGTATTATTAAAAGGTATTACTATAAAATAAAACAGAGTCTAAGTAATAACTAAGTAGCTAATACCTACTAATATCTAAGAGATTTAGTAATTTCTAGGTTTTATAGGATTTTATAGAAGATTTATTAAGAATTATTTAAAAGTCTATAGCTCCCTTACTAATTAACTTGCAAATACTATAAAGAGTTAGCTAGTTATAACCTATAAAGTACTAGTTACCTTCTATAAACTGCAAACTTTATTTATAAAAGCTCCTATTCTATAATATTTTAACCCTACCTTTTAGATTTAAGTTAAAACAGATATATTAGACTTTATAATAGGAGTAATATTAAGCTAACTAGAAGGTAATATTTAGAGGCTTATTGCTTTTATATTATATAAGCTTTAAGAAGCTAAACTGCAATATAGCACCCTAGAGGCTAAGCTAGTAGCTATCTGTAATATAGCTATAAAATAGTAGTATTATTTGCTTTACTTATAGTATTATATTTAGTTTATTACTAACTATCTAAATTACTACTATCTAGCTAATAAGAAGACGCTTAATAACTACTAAGTATACCTTTTATAGAACTTATTAATATTTAATTTTAAAATTAAATACTAGCTAGGTTACTAAAACCCAGCTAATACCCTTTTAAGAAGATCTAACTATACTCTAGATAATATTAAGATAGATAAAGCTAAAAACTTATTCCTCTATAGCTTCTTATAATAATTTAAAGACTTATTAACTCCTACTATTAGGAGAATAGGTACCTAGAGATAACCACTAATATAACTAGTAATTACTTCTCTAAGAGACCTTACCCTCTTATTTAAGGAGGAAGTCTGGAATATATAGTAATAAGACCCCTTTTATATTAATAAGGAGTAGAGATAACAGGAAACCTAATAGTTACTAGATAACTTAGATCTGCTATACTATAGTACTAGTCTATTTATCTCTAATAACCACCCTCTCTAAAAGGAAATTCTAAGAATATTCTATAATAAACCCTCTATAGGTTACCTAGAAGTTACTAAGACCCTTAAAAGAATCTGCAATTTATTCTTTTAGAATTCCTAAAAACCTAATATTAAGAAATATATTAAGATATATATAACCTGCTAATAAATAAAACTAAAACACTACCTACTATATAGAAATCTTATACTTCTACTAATACCTAACTAACCTTTTAAGCAAATATTAATTAACTTTATTATAAAGTTATCTTTATTTCTTATAAAATAAAATAAGCCCTATAATAGTATTCTTATAATTATTAATTAATTTATAAAATATACCTTATATATACCTATCTAAGAGTTACTTATTACTAATAGGTTAGTAATACTATTAATATAATATATCTTCCTTAATTATAGGATCCTAAAAACTATTATATTAGACTAAGGATCTCTATTTATAAGCAAATTCTAGATAGAGGTTTGCTACCTGCTAGCTATTAGGAGGAAACTAAGCACTATCTTTTATCTCTAAACTAATAGGTAAATAGAGTAATAAAACTAAAATATTAAGCACTTTTTGCACACTTTTTATAATATTAACTAAGATAACTAGGCAGATTAGCTCTTAATAGCTTAATTTATTTATAATAATACCTACTATAAGGCTACCTAGAGGTTATCTACTAAGTTACTTATAGGCTACCTTCTTCTAGGTTCTAATAATATTAAACTATAGACTACTTCTATATCTATACTAGCTATATAAAACAGAATCCAGGAGTTACTTACCCAGAGACTAGAGATAATAGAGCTGCTATATAAGTCTAATAAGACTTATAGTAAGTTTTATAACTAGCAAAGAACTTCTATTATCTTTATAATAGGAGATCTTATTCTACTTTTAATAAAAAATATTAAATAAAAGTAACCTTCTTAGAAACTTTTTAATAAATACCTAGACTTATTTAAAGTCTACTAGGTAATTAATAGGAGAAAAGCCTATAAATTATAGATAGATACTAATTATTAAATCTATAATATTTTTACTCTAATATAGTTAGAACCCTTTTTTAGTTTAGCTATACTTTTATAAGATATTCTAATTAATAAGGATAATAATAATATCTATATAGTAAATTATATAGTTACCTATAGAGGTTCTAGATAGAACTGCTAGTACCTTATTAAGTAAAAGAGTTATAGCAAATTAGATAATTTATAGGAGCTATAATAGAATATTATAACTAATTTATAATAAGCTTATAAAGTGAATTTAGAGTTATAATAGTTATAAATATAGAGAGAAGTACTAGATAAGTAGTAGTTATATAGAAGCAGGGTATACTAGCTAGGTATCTTAATTTAAGAGCAGCCTAAAAGCTTCTAATAAGGTAAGAAAAAACGAGAAAAATACCTAAAAACTAATAACAGTTACCTAGAGGTAACTAGCAGCCTACTAGGGGTGCTTCTAAGAATTTTTAATTTACTAGGTGCTAGTACCCTCCTCTTTAATATTATTATCCTCCTCCTTAACCTCCTTATTATCCTCCTTACCCTTTAAAGGGGCTACTAAAGTATTATAATTCTAAGAATAAAGTTAGAAAATAATTTTATAATACTAGAGAGGTACTGGGGTAGTACTAGAGAGGCACTATACTTATAACCTTATTATAGAACTTATTAAACTCTTATATATATAATAATTATATAATAGTAGAGTTAAGTTAGCTCTTAGCTAGAGTCTCTATAATAGTATAGTACTAGGTAAGCTCCTTATAATACTTCTTAAAGAGCTTATTCTAGGTCTTAGTAGCTCTAGCTAGGTGCTTAGTAGCTCTAGTAGTATTCTCTAAGATACCTATCTAATACTTACCCTATATCTAATCTTACTTAGCCTCTTTAGCCTTATGCTTTTTAGCTAATATATTAGCTAAGTTCTTTTTTAACTAAAGAGCTTTCTTAGCTGCTAGTTAGATAGCTTTAAGCTTCTTCTAAGTAATAGTTAGTAAGGGAACTACTAGGTAACTACTAGGTGTCTATCTTATTCTAGGTATACTACTTAGAGATAGAGAGCTTCTTATTAGTATCCTTAAAAAGCTACTTAAGATAACTAGAGGTAGCTATTATACTATAAGTAAGCTATAAGTGGTTAGCAGTTAGATATTACTATAAGTATAGCTAGAGTCTATATTAATATATAGCTTACTACTACTTATATATATATAGTACTAGTATTTATTAGAGGCTACTAAAAGTAATATAATTAGTAACTAAACTTAAGAGATTAACTAGAGAAGTACTAGGTAAGTAATAGGTATATACTAGTACTCTTATAGTATAGAATAATATTATTACTTAGCTTCCAGATAGATTAGGCTTAAAAGCAGTAATTATAGGAGCATACCTAGAGGATACTAGTAGGTATAGTAGGGGTAATACTTTCCTTATTAGAGGAGGAGAACTCCTGCTAGTTCTTATTAATATTCTTAGATATAATAGATTTATTATATTATAATTAAGATAAAGTTATTAGAGGGATAGAGAGAGGCTAATAAGAGGTTAATAGCAGTATTAGTATTATAATCTGGAGAAGTAAAAAGGAAAAAAGATTTCATAGTAGAAAATTAGCTAGTATTTATATATCTTCTACTAATATTAAAGCTAGTAACTTATATAGTTAAAAGAGAAATAATTTTAAAGTTAAGATATTATTTAATATTACTATAATAAGTTAGATACTAAGTAACCTATAAATAACTACTAGTAGTTCCCTATCCTATAATAAAGAACCTATTTATCTATAAAGAGAGTATACCCTTAATAGTGCTATAAAAACTATAAAAATAAAGTAACTTAAGGGAGATATATTACTTTAAAGGGTAAATTTAAAGCATCTAAAATAAAGCCTGATAATAATAAGTTTTAGTACTACTTTATAGATAGAAGACACTATTTTCAGAGAGATACCTATTAATAGTGCTATAGGTAACTACTAGATAACCTATAACCTAATAATAAGTAAAGCCTTATTAAAAAGAAGATAGTCTTTTAGAAGTTAGGTATAAAGCTATAAGAGTAGTTAGAGTAGAGAATAGGAGTTCTACTACTAACTTACTACTCTTCTAAGCTACTTAACTATCTAAGAAAGGGCTAATATAGTTAGAATAAAAAATACTAAATTCTAGATTTGCAGATATTATAGAGAACTAAGATTAAGGTTTACTACTAGGTAACTTATAGGTAACTACTAGGCAATTACTAGCTTAATAGGTCTAAGAACAGACCTATTAGAGAGGGGGGATTATATTATAAGCTAGGATAAGGTTATAGTTAGAATAAGGAATAAAGGTTCTATAAGGAGGCTTAGTAAGCTAGTTAGGATAGTCTGAAAGATAACTCTAATAGCAGAGAGGCACTAGGTGCCTACTAGGGGCTCTCTAAATAGGCTCTAGCCCCCACTCTTAGATTCTAGGGGGCTAGAGAAGAATATTTAACCTTAGTTATACCTATCTATACTGACTTTCTCACTCTGCACTATATACTTATAACACGTATAATAGTAGAGTTATAGAGTTAGTAATTATTTAGCTATATATAAAATATAGACTTAAAGCTCCTTCTATAGTAGCTATATAGTTATTTATCCTCTATATATAGTTTCCTACTTAGTTTAAGCTTATAAATATACTTTATAAGCTTCTTATTATTATTAATATACTTCTCTACTAAGTAGTAGAGAGATTTACTTCTCTAAAGGTACTCTAAGTATAGCTTTTTAAATATAATCTAATACTTAGCTAAGAGATAGTAGCTATAGTAGGCTAGATAGAGTCTCTTTTTATTAATTATTTATATAGTTATAGATACCTTTTTATAGCCTTTAGGTACTATAGATTACTCTTCTCTATATACTTAGTATATAGTAAGCCTTTACTTCTTAGATACTTCTAAGTTATCTTTAAATATAGTATTCTTATTATTTCTTAGTATAGTAAGGCTAAATGCTCCTTAGCTTATTTTAGTATATAGGTTAGCTATTTTAAATAAATTAAGGATAACTTAGATGTTTTTTACTATATCTCCTATAGTAAGGAAGTTAGTATTTATATATAATTATACTATTATTTAGTATATATAGATCTAGATATCTAAGCTACTATTACTAAGAGCTATAGTAAAGTTAGTAAACTACTAGTTAGGCTTCTTTACTTATATAAGGCTGCTAGCTTATACTTTAGTAATAGCCTTCTCCTACTTTATAAGCTATTTTTCTATATTATACTTAGTAAGTAGCTTCTTATATACTAGGAGGTCTAGGGTTATAGTATAGCTACTTCTAGCTATAGCTCTATATTTATAAGTATTAATATTAATGCTTTTATAAAGTATGTATATTTAGTAGTTAATATTGTTATCTATAATATAGTATAAATATAGGAAATCTAGGTAGATATTATTATAGATCTAGTTTTAGAGTATATATTATTGCTTTTTATATATTTTATAGTACTTATCTCTAAATATATAGTCTACTTAGTAAGCTTAGTATAGCTTATAATTTACCTTTAATAGATCTATAATTATATTAATATATATAGTAGTTATATTATTAATTAGTAGTATAACTACTATACTATTTGCTATACTACCTATAGGGTAGTTAGGGATATCTAGAATAGTTAGCTCTATAACCTTACTTCTAAAGTAGCTTTAAAGTATACTATCTATATTTAAAATAGTAGTATATAGGTTAATACTATTTTATAGCTTAAGGCTAGATATCTTTAAGTATAAAAGATTAATCTAAAGGATCTAGTTACTATATCTATATAGCTAAAACGTAGTTATAGTAGTTATTATTTTATAATTAAGTTTTAAAGTAGTTATTAGTTTCCTAAAATACTAATATAGTGAAGAGAGGGGTTAGGTAGAGCGTAATATTAGTTTAAGATATATATATTAAGAAGAGAGGTATCTAGAGAGTGGCTAGTATAAGGGAATAATATAGGCAGTTAATAGAGGCAGGTTATATAATATTAGAGGTTATATAACTGCTCACCTAACCAGATTATAGTTATTCTAATACTAGGCTATAAATCTTAGTAGAGGCTAGGATCTAACCCACTAGGTAATATAGGTGATTATTCCCATACTGGCGGTCTTTTCTTTTATACTAGCACTTATCTAATAGGCCTATCTAAATATATAAATTAAATAATAAGTTAGATATTATTAATAACGCCTATTTAAAGCGAAAAACGGCCAGTTTAGCTAATTGCCTAAATCCTTCTTAAATAGCCTAAAACTGGCTCTAAATAGCGCAAATAGCGCAAATAGCCTAAATTAGCTATTATTCTAACGTTCCCTCCGCTATATGCGTTACCTATCCCTCTATTTAGATTATAGGGGTATCCTTCTTAAATAGCCTAAAACTGGCTCTAAATAGTGCAAATAGTGCAAATTGCATAAATAGCCTAAATTAGCTATTATTCTAATATTCCCTCTGCTATATATATTACCTATCTCTCTATTTAGATTATGAGGGTATTATTATTAATAAGGCGGCGCAAAGCCCTATTAGGCTTTGCCTTTATTATAGTGTTAGCTGGGTTATCTTTGCTGTTTACTTATTAGATCTTAGAGAGCTTATAACACTTATATAACTAATAGAGGGCTATAATATTAATTATAAGGTGTTTTTCCTTTATAGTGCCTAGCTTCACTAAGCACTTATATAGTAAGTATAAGAGATATACTATAAAACCCTATACTAAAAATATATAATAATATAAAGGCTATATAATAGAGGTTAATTACGTAATACAGTGTATTATAGTACTATTAGTACTGTGTATACTGTTAGAAGAAGCCTCTAGAAAGCTGTGGAAACTGCTAGCTTTTACTGTCTAAGTTAAGGTTAAACCTAAAAGGGTTTTAGGTTACTAAATTACTTAATAAATAACCTAAATAAGGAAATAAGTGGGGCAGCTTAGCAAGCAGCTTATGCAGCTATAGAAGGCTCTAGAAACCAAGCCTTAAGTATAAATAACTCGCCTCTCCCTCTCTAGAATACTCCCTTTTACTTAGAAGGTAGACACTTTAATATTAACTTATTTATACTTATTATTTCCCTTTTGAGCTATCGATTACGTTATTAACGATTACGTAACCTAAGAGTAAGTATAAGTTTATATATATTATATTAAGTATGGAGTTAGTAATACCTAGCTTAGTAGTAACTTAGTATAGTATTAAGGTGATTATAAAGGCTAGGTTAGTACTAGTAACTATAGTATAGGTCTCTAAGGCTAATATGCTATAAGTAACCTATTTATACTTTATAGAGCTATAATAGATAATATTGCTGTAGATTATAAAAGTAGCGTTATTTATTATTTTATTAGCTAGTATAATAATATAGCCTAACTATAATATGAGGTTCTAGTTATTAGTAAATAATCTATCTATAAATATAAATAATTTAGTAGTAGGTAGTAATAGTATAATAAAGGTTAGGCTATAATTAAGATTATCCTTTAGCTACTAGAGGTGCTTATTAAGGATTATAATATTCTTATTAGTAGGATTCTAGTATTAAGTAGTAGTTACTAGGTTAAAATAAGTCTCTAGTTAGTAAATTAAGGCTATATAAGCCTCTCTAGTATATTATTTAATATACTATTACTTTACTAGTATCTTTATAATATTCTAAGCCTTTTATACTAGGTTAATCTTAGTGCTTTAACCTTTCTAGTATAGAATAATTGCTTTAGTAAGTAATAGGTAGATTATTCTACTATTAAAGGTAACTAGGGTAGTAGTAGTAAGTTTCTCCTTATCTTTAGCTATAAATTTAGGTTTCTAGAGCTCTTTTTCTTTAAGAGTTAAAAAAGAGGTAGTTAAAAGCCTAATAGTGTTATCTATTTATATATTAATAATAGTGAAGTGTAGGCTAGTATTATTAATAATAAGGAGGTAAGAGTTAAAAGCAGAACTAGTTATTTATAATTTATTATAATAATAAGTATTATAGATAGTTTACTAATAAGTGCTAGCTTTAGTAATACTATATAAAGGTTTAATAACCTTTATAATAGTATCTAGTAGATAGAGATTATAGATTTAGTTAGATAGGTGGATATAAATATCTTATATAAGGGTAGTTTATAACTAAATATATACTTAAATAATATCTCTAATCTAAATTAAATAATTAGAGCTAAGAGATAGTATAATAGCTAATAGAAGTTAAATGTTATAGTATTAGATTATTAGTGATTAGATTAAAATACTATATTTATTAGTATTATTTATACTATAAATAATAAGATAGAACTTCTTAAATAGAATAGTAGTTTTATTTTTAATCTTATTAACTATATAAAATTAAAAGAGGTATTTATATTACTTAGATAGGTTATAGATCTTAAATTCAAAGACTTTATATTTAAGAAGGGTATTAATCTCCTTTTTATAGAATTTTTAAAAAGGAGAGCTATTAGCAGTAAGTTTACTAAACTTATATAGAGTGAGATAGAGCTTCTAATCTGCTTTCTTTTTTATTAATAAAAAGATTAATAGATTATTAACTTTTTACTTAAAAATATAGAAGAGGTTAGTAATAGTATAGTTTTTTTAGGGTTATTCTCTATATTAGAGTAGAAGAGGAGCTAGAGGGGTATTTATAGAAAAAGTAGCTACTAGTTTAGAGTTAGTATTAGTAAGATTAGAGTTACTAGAATTATTAGAATTATTATAGAAGGGTTTAATAGTAATAGAGGGGAAGTCTTAGAGGCTATAGGGAAGCTAAATAGTAACTATTTTACCTAAAATAGTAATTAAATAGTAGGGACCCTGCTATTTATCTTTTTTATAGTAAACCTAGACTAATAATTATAGTAGGAGGTGGGTAACTTTATCTATACTTAGACTATTCTAAGTGCTTAAAGTATTAGTAATCTTATACTTAGCAGTCTCTTTATATAAATTATTTATAATAGTGTAAATTATTTTAGCTCTAGCTATAATATCTAGTAAGAGTATTAGATTATTACTAATATATAGATAAGTGCTAAAGATAAGGAGAGTAGAGATAAGGCTATTAGAGCTAGTAGTATTATTAATAGCTTTAACTACTATTTAGAGGGTAAGATTAGGCTTAGTATAGGGGACTTCTTATTAAATAATAGTATAGATATACTAAAGAGGTCTATAATATTATTTAGTTTCACTAATATAATAGTAAGCTTTAATAGGTATAACTTTAACTATAATAGCTATAAATTTAGTGTTATTTTTAAAGGTTTTAGTAGCAAAGTTTAAACTAATATCTATAATAATATAATTAGGAGGTTCTTAGTAAATATAAATCTAGTAGAGGTAGAGGGTTTTCTAGGTAGTTTTTACTAAGAGATTAGATAAAAAGTGAGTAGTATTAAAGCTAGTAGTAGTATTAATAATATATAGATTTACTTTGCTCTTAAGATATATAATATTATAGATAATCTTATAATTAAAGTTATAATTATCTTTTAGTGAGAATTTAAAGTATTAGAGTGCTTTAGTATTTAATTAGTGATATTAGCAAACCTTAGTTAGCTATTTAATTACTATAGTTTAAATAGGATAACTAATATAATAGGGAAGAGTAGCTAACTTAGTAATAGAGGGGTAGCTAAATTAGTAATAGAGGTGCTAAAGTTTAGTATCTATTAGGTAGCTAGCTTAGATAAAAGTCTCCTTATTATTAAGAAGAAGCTAGATATAGCTCTATTTATAAATAATAGAGGTAATAGTTTTGCTCTATAGTAAATAATTATAGAGGTTATTAAAATAGAAATCTAAATAATCTATATTATTTAAGTAGAGGAGAAAAGAGGTATTAGAGGGTATAATATAAAACACTATTTAACTAAATATAGTATTAACTATAATAGTATTAAATAAGTCTTTATAAGGTCTATTACTAAAATACACTCTTACTTAGCTAGTATTAGCTTTATTTATCTTAATTAATGGGTAAGAGTATTATAAAGTAGTAACTTACTATTAGCTAGTAGTAGAGACTTTAATAATATCTAAATCTAGTATAATATCCTAGAAGACTTTCTCAGAGTATTTAATATTAAGTATAAATAGCTATATAGGGGTAGAGGTTCTAGATAAAATAAGCTATATTAGGGGTAAAAGGGGTATAGAATTAGTAGCAGGGTTAAAATCTATAACTATATAGAAGGTAACTTAGTTTAGTAGTAAATTAGTTAACTTATTACTATTAACTATAAATATAGTATTAGTAATATAAGTAGTAAATTAAAAAAGTAAACTAGGCTAAGATTTAATATCTTAGTAGTAATTCTATAAATACTACTTAGTATTACTATTAGTGTCTAAGTTAGTAATAGGGGGGTCTTAATTATTATTATTACCTTTAAAATTAAGTAAAAAGGTATTAAAGTTATTCTCAGCTAAGTTTTAAGAGTACTTAGATTTAAACTTATTAAATTCTCAGGTATATTTATTAACTAAGTGCTTCTATAAATAATAATTAGGCTTATAATAAATCTAGTAAGATCTAGAACTATTTTAGTAGTTATTATATATTAACTAATAATATAGTAGAGGTTCTTATTAGTTTAGCTAGTTTTAGTAAAATTTACTATAATTAGGGTAATTTTAGTGGAAATTATGCTATTATTTACTATTTTAGAAATATTAATCTATATATATTATACTAAACTTATTAAGGTTTTTAGAAGCTATAAATTAGATAGTAAGGCTTTAATTAAAGCGGGAAGTAGTGCTAATAGATAAATAGAGAGTATTATATAGGTCTTAAAGACTTATAGAGTATTTATATAGAGCTAGTTTACACTTATAAACTCTCTAGTAGGTATTATAGATCTTATATTATAGAAGAATATTACTAGTATTATATTCTCTACTAAGTATAGATTTAATAATAGAGAGGGTATTAAATAGGATTTTAAGGTTTTTAGTAATAGATTTGCTAGGATTCTTATATATAAGGTTAGATAATATAGTATTATTCTATAGTTCCTTATTAGTAATATAAAATTCTTTAGTTTTAAAGTAATTCTTTAATTATTTAATAATCTTAGTATATAGAGGTTAGAGAATCTAGTTTATAATATAGTAAAAGTAGTACTACTAGGTATTAGTCTTTAATATTAGAGAGAAAGCTTTAGTATAGTATTATAGGGAAATACTAGCTTTAGTATAATAGTCTTTAAAAGTAAGTAATTTAAACTCTAAAATATCTATTTTGCTACTACTATACTTAAGATTTTTATTATTATAAAACTTTATAAAATCTAAAAGTTAGTATAAGAAAGGCGTTTTCTTAGATAGTATTATTTAAATATATAAAGAGGGGTTCTAATTTTGCTTAAAATAGACTTAAAAGGTATTTTAAATACTCTAAAAGGGATTAGGGTTTGGAACTAGAGTAAGTCTATATAAGGGTTTAGTAGCTTTAGAGTTATTAATAGAGCTTTAATAGATAGGAGAAATAGATACTATTAAGGCTTTTAGTAGCTATATAGGAATAATTAGTATTAAAACAAGGTTATTAATATCTTTAGTAATTTTAATAAAGAATCTAGGGTCTTAGATATACTTTTTAATAAATAAGGAGTATTATAACTTAACTTTAGTAAAGTTATTATTAGTCTAGAAATAGTAAAATAATTATTTAATAATATTAGTAAGGTTATCCTTTATTTAGTTAGAGTTAATAGTAATAAATACTCTATTAGTAATAAGAGCTTTATAGAGAGCCTTAGTAGTAGATAAGTCTATATAGTTAAAAACTTTAATAATATTATAGAAGTTTTTCTTAAAGTAGGCTTATAGTTATAGGCTATAGATACTCTACTTAATATACTTTATAGTATAGTAAGTAATATAGCTTATAATCTTTGCTAGGTTAGTCTCTTTAATATTAAAATTCCTAATTTTACTATATATATTAGAGTTAATAATAGCTTTAAAATTATAAGAAATAGAGATAATAGAGTAATACTAAGATTAACTAAGGGAGATAGGAAAGATATCTTTAGATATAATAGAAAGAAGAAATAGTAATTACCTATAAAAGAATTTAAGTAGTAGACTTATATTAATATCTTATATATAGATATTTTCTCTAAGCTATAGCTTTAGATATTAATCTATATATTAAATAGCTTATAGTTACCTATACTCTTTAAAGGGTAGAAGAGTTTAAGTATTAAACTTATAATTATGCTTTAAATATAGATACCTTCTCTAAGCTATAGCTTTAGGTATTAATCTATTTATTAAGTAACTTATATTTACCTATACTCTTTTATAAATCTAGTATTTTCTTCTCTTAGATAGAGCTTCTTAGTTTAAGCTTCCTTTATAAGAGCACTTTCTAAAAAGGAAATACTTAGTACTTACTTTCTAAAAAGAGCTTTCTAAAAAGAGATTAAACTTAGAGGGGTTTATTAAAGAGAGGGGGAGTTATTAAATATAAAAGGGGTTTATTAATATATCTCTTAATCTTATTAACCCTTAGAGGGGATATCTTAATAAGGGGATTATCTCTTCTTATTATATATACTTATTCTTAATTTTTATAAGAGGATTCTTAGATTATCTAGTTAAGATAGGAGAGATATAAGAAGAAGGAAGAAAATTTAGAGTTAAAATAATATTATTAACTAATCTAGGTAGTTTTTAATAAAAACTTAGATATATATCTTTTTATTCTAGAAGAATAGATACTACTAGCTATAAAGCTAATTAAGATAGATTTACTAAACTTTATTATTAATAGAGTAACTACTAGCTAAAAGCCTTTTTACTACTTACTATAACTTAAATATAATTAATATAAGATTTAGATAGAGAGACTAAAATATCTTAGAAGTAATAAATATAGAGGAGAAGTTATTAAGATATAAAGAAGGGAGAGTTATAATAAGAATAAAGAGTTATTTAAAGTAAGAGAGAAAAAGTAGAGAGAAATAAGATAAAAGTAGATAGTAGGCAGGATTAGTAGCTTAAAATTAGAGGGTTTAGCTTAGATAGTTATAAATAAACTAAATTAGATAGTTACTGCTAAAAGTAAGGCTATAATATTTTAAATATTTTAGGATAGGTAGGATAAAGCTATGAAGTTATATAATTAATATAATCTTACTATAATTATAACTTTAGTAAAAGGATTATAGTAAGACTTATTAGTAAGTTATTAAAGGCTTACTACTACTCTTTTATACTAGGTAGTTAAGGCTTATTACTAATTAATAAGTTATTACTATTATTATTATAAATAAGAGGTTAAAGTAAAGGGTTTTAGTAGTGAGGGAGGAGGAAGAAGGAGGGGGAAGTAGTAAGGTTAGTAAGTAGTATAGATAGGTGCTAAATATATTAAAATATATTAAAATATACTAAATTTGCTAAAAAGACTTATAGAAGGTTAAAATTAGTAAAACTAGTGATTTTAAGGTTAAAATAGAGAGGGAGGAGGGTTTTTTTTTAGAGGCTCTAAAAGGGTGAAATTATTAGTAATATTACATAGTAGAAGGGGTAGAGTTTTAGCAAAGCTAAAATTATTAGTAATATAGTATAGTGAGAAGGATAGAGTTTTAGCAGAGCTATAAAAGGCAGAAGGGGCTAAAAGGGGTGGATATAAGGGGGGGAAGTATATATTTTTACTATATAATAAAGGATTATAATTATTAATTATAGTAGTGAGGGTAAAGTTATTATAGAGTAGTCTGTGGTTATTAATAATAGTAAGGAATCTAAAACTTTACCTATAATATTAGTAATAACTTTAGAGATTACAGATTAACTATAGAGGCTAAATACTTAGTAGTTAAAGCTGGTTTCTCTATTAGTATAATAATCTAAATAAGAGGAGGCCTAGAACTATCTAAGTAGTAAATAATTATTAAATAGAGGTTTAGAAGATAGAAGTAGAGGCTATATACTTAGCTACTAAATCTAAAGTCTCTGTTAGTTAATATTTAAAATCTAAGGAGTAGGATTATTAAGATAAGGAAAATATCTCTTTAGTTATTTATATAACCTTACTAATCTATAGTTATAAATAATATAATAGTAAGGTTATTTATTATACTTATAGATAGTATAATAGCAAAGTTAACTACTAATTAGTATTAGTTTCCTAAAATACTAATATAGTAAAGAGAGGAGTTAGATAGGGTATAATATTAGTTTAAGATATATATATTAAGAAGAGAGATATCTAGAAAGTAGCTAGTGTGAGGGAATAATATAGGCGGTTAATAGAGGCAGGTTATATAATATTAGAGGTTATATAACTGCTCACCTAACCAGATTATAGTTATTCCAATACTGGGCTATAAATCCTAGTAGAGGCTGGGATCTCATCTACTAGGTAATATAGGCAATTATTCCCATAGTAGTATTTATAGTAATATAGTATATATTAAACTATTAATTAATAAATTTATTATAATTATATATATATTTATAATACTATAGTATATATATAAATCTATATATTAACCCTTATTTAGGTATATCCTAACCCCTTTTTCCTATACACACCCCAGTTACAGTTAGCGCGCCTAGGCTGCTTTAGGCCTGTGCGCGGAGCAGGACTAATGTTATGCCTAACTTACACTATATATTCCGGACTCTATAATCTAATAATAAGAGCCTTAGTAGCCTATTTAGCCCTAATATAATTAGTCCTATTATATATAGCATAGTATTACTTATACTATTACTATTCTACTAGTCTATTTAGCTAGAGTATATATATAACTTTATATAAGGGTTTGCTTACTAATAGAAATATATAGAGTTTCTATATTATTATCCTTAACTAGTAGAGAGTATAAGTTAAAGTATCTCTGTAGTATTTCCTAAATTATGCTGATAAACTAGGTAAATTTATTATAGTCTTTTTTATAGGGGGCTGCATTTTAACTATAAACTTAATATAAAGTTATAAAGTTCTTAACTATTACTAGGTATATATCTATAAGCTAGATAAGTATAAAAAACTTATTAAAGTTAAGATAAGACTTATTATTAAAGAAGATTAATAGTTTTATAATCTAAGAGATATTTATATTACTACTCTAGCTAGTATATTCTTTAAAAGTCTTATTATAGTTATAAACTAGTTTAATATAAACCTTCTATAGTATAATATAGTTAATACTTTTATTTATACTAACCTTAATAAAGAAGTCTATATAGAAATAGTACTAAGATATTAAAAAAGTAGATATATTTTAAAGTTACTTAAAGCTCTCTATAAAGTTTACTATTTACTATTTCTATAGTAATAATACCTAGAAATAGGTTTTATAGTAAATAGATTTAAGTAAGTAGTTAGTAAAAACTATTATTAATAAAATAGTAAGATTCTATTTTTCTTTTATATTAATAACTATATATTTATATATCTCTCTTCTAAAGAAATTAAGATAAGACAGCTAATTAGTAAACTTTAACTATAATACTATCTTAAAAAGAGTAAGAATATTTAGTAATTTCTAGAAATTAAGGTTATTTAAGATTAATATAACTATAAACTATAGCTTTTATAGTTATCTTTCTTTAAGAAGCTATTAAAACTCCTAATTAATAAATTAATTAGAAGCTATAAAGCCTTAATAGTATAAAACAAAAACTCCTACTCTATAAAAAAGAGATAATAAAGGCTAGTATTATAAAATATTAATAAAAGGTAGAATTACTACTATATACTATAGTAATAATAAGACTTAATATCTTATTTATAGTTAGTAAACTTACTTACCGTAACTAAAATCCTAAGCTTTATTACTAATATATTACTAACTATATTATTAATAATCTTATATAAATAAAAACACTATATCTAGAATATAGAGTTTCTAAGAAATTAACTAAAGGTCTTAAAGTTATATTAGATACTAATTTTATTAATAATATTCTAGATTATAAAAGCTTTTAATTCTTTATAATAAAGCTTTTTAGAGAAATAATATTATAGAGAGTAAATAAGTAAAATATAGATACTATATTAACTATAAAAATAGAGCTTTTTACTTTTTTATAAATAGTAAAAAAAGAGTTATTTATAAATTAACTTATTACTACTTTATAAATCTCTTTCTTAAATAATAAACTATCTAAGTTTATAGATTTAATAGCTATTAATATACTAAAAGTTATAATCTAGTATAATAATCTATAAATAATAAGTCTTATTATAAAAGAGATATTCTAGTTCTAGATAAAACTTTATTATATTAGTATCTATAACTACTAGTTGTAGTAAGAGGTTATAGAAAAGTATATTAAGGTTATCTATACTTCTTTAGCTAAATTAATAATAAATAGATTTATAAAACCCCTTTTATAATAGTTTTATAAAGGATTTGTTACTTAGGTAAGCTTTATTAATAAGTTATAAATAATTATAGAGGCTTAAAAGAGAGAAACGTTATAAAATACTAATAGTAATATTAAGCCTAGATTTAAATAGGCTTAATACCTAACCTAAAGGAATAACTCTATAGATACTATATTAGTTAAATTAACTTACTAAATATCTTACTAACTATAATAATATATTAATATATATATATAAAAAAGAATATTATATATTATAATGCGGTTTATAGCACTCTCAGCCTTATAAGGCTGCAGTAGCTATGCGCTATAGCGTATAATTATATAATTGCACACTATAGACTATTTCACTACGCTTTCTATATATACTAATCTATAGCTAAGATAGTTACTCCTTATAACTTACCCTTACTCCTACCTATAGCTTATAATAGTTATAAGCCTAGCTCTATAGCTTATAAATACTCCTCTAACCTCTCTAAGCCTAGAAAAGAGTGAGTAGCTTTTCTCCTATTATCTTTTACCTTTTTAAAATAACCTTATAACACTTAAAACCTTTTTTAAAGCAACCTTATAATAATAGCTATATACTCTTTAATAACCTTCTCTCTAAAAGCAAGGCTCTAGGGCCCTGCTAACTAGCCTTACTAGTATCTTAACTTATACTTATCTATATAGAGTAAGGATATTTAGAAGTATCTTAATTTTAATAGCTCTAATATTAGTAAGCCTTTTAATACTTTTAAAAGCACTCTAACTATTTAGAAGTTTATAGATAAGTATAATAACTATTTCTAGGCTAAGTATAAGGCTAATCTTATTAAGTATAAAGTAGCCTTCTAAAAGCAGAAAGCTAAGGAGAATCCCTCTTAGATACTCTATAAAACTACTAAGTGTAATAACTCTATTAATATTATTAAGAGTAAGAAGTTTAATACTTTCTAATAAGCTAGTAGAGCAGGTCTTACTACTTCTAAGCTTATAAAGCTAATTTTATTAATCTCTATTAAGTATAAGGATATCTAAGATAAGTAGAGTAATATACTTAAGTATCTCTCTGCTAATAGTATAAACCTCTTATTATAAATTACCTTATATTATAACTATTAAATACTTATCTATTAGACTATTAATATAGTTTACTTTAAGGTAGTAGGGATAAAGCTTAATAATAAGAATAATAAGTTCTAGATTAACCTTTAAAATATACTCTGTCTCCTTAAATAGTAACTTATCTGCTCTAATAATAGTATATAGAAATAAATATACTAAGATTATAAGGATATTTTAAAGTATACTAAGTATACTACTTAACCTATTAAGTAGTATAGAGAGTAGTATTATCTCTATAAGCTAGTAGTAAGCTAGAATATTACTAATACTAAGGAAAGCTATAGTAGATATGCTTTTCTTAAGGTAATATACTATAGAATAGCTCCTATTTAGGCCTAGAACTAGCTAGATTTAGTTATCTAAGTGGAAGAGATTAGAATACTTTATCTCTTACTTAAAAAGCTTAAAATTATTTTTGCTACTAAGATCTATAGTAAGCTAGCTTCTATTAAAGGTTCTAGTAGATTACTTAGAGTATATACTACTCTTATAGACTGCTCTAACTTAGAGGATCTACTTTAAATCTTATAGACTGCTTTAGATACTTCTTTTCTAGTAGTAATATCTAATAAGATTCCTAGCTGCTTTTATAGATAATACTATAGGTGGACTCTATAGAACTATAGCTATATTTAATAGATATTTATAGGCTTACTAAAAGATAGCTTTAAGAATTATAAGATATTAAAGGATAAAGTATAGTATATATAGGAGATAGTAATATTTCTATAGTAGAGCTATATCTATAATAATCTTATATATATAGGGTAGATTATAAAGAAATCTTAGAAGAGTAGTTAGCACTTATCTAACTATAGCTATAGTAGATACTATAGTAGCAGCTAGGGTAGGTATAGTAATAGAAGTAGTACTAGTAATAAAGAGTAACTTTCTAATAATATTTCCTACTATATTATTAACTAAAGCCTTTTTAAAGATAAAAGCTAAGTAATCTAAGTTTATTTTATAGTATTTATATTCTTTAAGGGACTATATACTCTCTCTAATAGTATTATTCTAGATACTTATAAGGCTTTCTATATTATTAATAATAAGAGAAAGCTAATTCCTAGCACCTTTATATACTTATATAATAATAAGGTGATTAAAGTTAGTAGTATAAGTGTATTAATTATTAGGAGGAGTATTTAGGTTATCTAGGGTATATTTAAAGATACCTTAACAGGTAAAAAGAGTGCTCTAACCTTAAATAATATTACTATTATTAAAAATATATATACTAATATTATTTTAAAAGTGCTCCTCTTTAAGATAGGTATCTAGTATAGCAGCTATAACTGCTCTCTATAATTTAGTAAGCTAAGTAAGTCTATTTATATAAAGCAGCTACTATATAAGAGTAACCTGGTTTTCTTTAAATATAACCCTATCTCTGCCTGCTTACCTAGTCTAAGTATTCCTATAAGCAGTATAGGTATTATAGCTCTTTTAAATAACTAGAAGCTAATATACCTCTTATACTACTATATAGCTAAAAGGTCTAATAATATATAACTATAGCACCTCTAAGCTAGTTATCTAGGCTAGAGTGCTTTTAAATACCTTATATATAATACTTAGAGAGTGAGAATTAAGACTCTATTATATATTTAATATAAATTCTATGCTTAAGTATATACTAAGTAAGTTATTTTATATAGTATATCTAAGGCTAAATCTTTCTATTCCTACTACTATATAGCTTAGAACCTCTTTAACTACTAAAAGCTTAGCAGACTATATACCTAGATACTTCTTATTAAAGATAAGTATAGTAGAAGACTCTTTAAAATTCCCCTAGTCTTAAAAGAGTATAATAAAGTGTTTAAGATATTCTAGATATTTAAATACTAGGTATAAAAATAGCAGGGACTTACTATCTATAAGATCTGCTATAATATTAAGTATACTATTATTACTATATAAGGCTTTACTTAATATAAATAATAGATAGAGGAGCTTAGAATTAATTTTAAGCTTCTACTAGTAAATACTAAGAAGCCTATAAGTAGTAGAGAGTATACTAGCTTAGATATTATTCTAAAAGTGCTTATAATACTAACTGCTACTTACCTATCTAAGTATCTTATCTTAGAGGCTTAGAGAGTAGTAGTCTTTATCTTTAATATTAGCTTATATACTATAAATAACTAGTAAAGCCCTATTTAGATAGAACTTAAGTAGTTCTAGAACTACTTCTAATAGTAGTAACCAGACTTTGCACTTACTATATACTAAGACCTATATCTATACTAGAGAGGCTTATATACTTATAGCTACAAAGCTTACCCCCTTAAAGAAAGTTATAAAAAAGGTATTAGGAGATACTATTATAAGGTTAATTCCAGGGCCTATTTTAGATATCTTATAGAATATATACTAGAAATATATAACCTATATAGGATCTAGGTTTTTATACTTAACTAGGTTATTATTATATATAATATATACTTTAATAAGTTAAAATTTTACTCTCTAAATAATAAGAAAGAGGCTATAGATATCTAGAGTATCCAGATAATTATTAATAAGGTTAAAATATCTATTAAATTCTCTAATATAGTTTTTAAGATCTTAGAGGTGCTTAATAAAGCAAATAGTAACCTTATAATAAATAAATAAACTACTAGCAGGCTTAAGTTCTCTATACTAGCTGCTTCTTATAGTTTAGAAGTATCTTATACTATTACTATAATATAGTCTAAGAGTATACTAGCTAGAATATAGAGAGGACTGCTTATTTCTAAATAAACTTCTAATCCTAAAAATATACTAGAATTAAGTTTAGACCCTCTTATAATACTAGAGCCCTACTTTAAAGCATAGTATACTATTACTAAGAGTATAAACCTATATCTACCTATTTTAAATACTTAAGAACTAGCTACTTAAGTGTTTATAAAGGAGGAGAGCTTATAGTAATCTAGATAAGACTTCTCTTTAATAGCTAAAACAAATTCCTAACCTACCTATTATTAATACTAATAGATTAACTATAAGCCTCTAATATAATAGAGTATTAAAGAGTAGTATCTAAGAGTTCTTATAACTCTTTATTTAGAAAAGAGCTTACTAGATAACTACTAGAATGCTTTCTTTATAACCTTTATACCTAATTAGTATAAAGCTATTATAGAAAGCACTTTTAGATATAAGACTTTATACTTTACTATTATAGTATATTTATAGAATAACTCTAAGATATATCTAAATGCTAAGTAGAAGATAATATACTTTATAGAAAACCTCTTAAAGCCTCTAAGTAACTATTTTAAAGTTAGAAAGCTAAGAGAGCTGCTTTAAGGTATATTTTAAGAGGCTATAAATAAGGAAATTAATAAACTTATAGCTAAGAGGATCTAGTATATTATTAACTAGTCTAAGATATACTTAAAGCTTCTTTCCTTAAAGTAAGTATATACCTATAAGTTCTAAGATAACTACCTTAATATCTATAAAGTGCAAATCTATATATAAGGGGATATATAAGATACCTCCTCTCTTAGCTTAACCTATATTACTATACTTATAGCCTAAAACCTATATATAGTAGTAGCAATTATAGCCTAGTTTAACTATAAAATACTCTAATTTAATATTATTAATATATTCCTAAATATAGATATTAACCTAGATAGAGAGCTAGTTACCTGCTACCTTCTAGATAGCTTTAAGTAAGCTAGTAAAGTTATAGAGCTTAATAGAGCTCTATATAGCTTAAAGGATATACCTCTTCTATAATATAAGGAATTCTCTGTGGCCTTATATAAGCTTAGGCTCTCTCTATATAATAAGAAGCTCTGCCTTTTTTAAGATAAGTACTATAAGGTTCTGCTTCTGTTCTATATTAATAATATCTTTATTTTATTTTATTAAGACTATGCTTCTAAAGTTTAGGAGCTTATATAAGAGATTAAGAAACTATATAAACTATATAAACTAGGCTCTATTAAATAGTACTTTGGGATATATATTATATAAGACTGAGTAGCTAAAAAGATCTACCTAGTCTATAACTAGTATATTAAGACTATTATAGAGCACTTTAGCTTCTATAATAGTATTACTCTAAGTACTTCTATACTAGTTACTAAGCTTATAAAGAATCCTAGTAAGGTTACTACTATAAAAGTTAAGGACTACTAATTACTTATTATAAATATCCTATATATAGCAATAATAATATACCTTAAAGTAGCCTTTACTATAGTATAACTCTCCCACTTCCTTATAAATCTAAGTATATAGCACTTTGCTATAGTAAAGCAGTATATATAGTATCTCTATTTAACTTACTACCTTATAATCTGCTATAGCAGCTTAGAGAGTAATAAAGAGACTAAGCTAATAATAAAGAAATATATAGGTTATTACAAGGCTATATAATAATGCTTTTTAGAAGTGTAATTTAGTAGAAAGCAGCTTATTAAGTAATAGTTATAATATTAATAACTAAAGCAGAGCTTCTAAGCCTTAAATATACTACTAAAGAGATAATAGCCCTTTAAAGGCTATACTATAACCTTACTTTAGAGCTTAGAGATATTTAGAAAGTCTATTATAATAATTAGTAGACTATTTAACTAGTAGTTAGAGAGGGAGAGTATATTTTAACCTACTTATAGTATATTAATATTTAGAATATATAGCTATACTAAGAGCATATAAAGGGCACTTTTAAAGTGCTCTATATACTTATAGATAAGATACTAGTAGATAGGCTTATAAAAAGCCTCTTCTAAGCTAAGTTTAAATACTTCTAAGTGCTGCTAAACCTAGCAGATACTTACTATATTATTATAATAAAGGGGAAGTAAGTTTAAGAGTATAGAACAAAGCTCTATTAGGCTTAAAGGCTAGTAGATATTATCTGCAGGGCTATAGCCCCCCTATATATAATAGCTAGGCAGAAAAGCAATTCTCATAGATATACTAGCTCCAGGTATACTAGCCCCACACCTCCCTAAATACTAATAAGTAAAGGGTATTAATACTTAAAGGTATATATTTAATAATAGAAGTGCTCCTTAGCATAGATAGCTATAATAAGGCAGTTAATAAAGCTATTAGCTATACTAGCAGGCAGCTTATAGAGAGCTAAAAGGCTTACTAAGTAAGTATATATACTAATAATAGTACTACTAGAAAGAGTAGTAGCTATAGAGACCTGCTAAGAAGAGCTAGCTAAAGCTAGCTCTCCTATAGTAGCCTCTAGATATATAATAATCTAGAGCTTCTCCTCTTTCTCCTCCTCCTACTCCTACTCCTTCTCCTCTTCCTTCTTCCTCTCCTCCTCCTCCTTAAAAATAGTCTAGAAGATCTAATACTAGAAGGTAAGAGCTTAGATAGATAAGTTAGCACTATGCTAAATTATCTTATATATACCTATATATATATATAAAATATTTATAATCTAGTTATTACTATTATAGGCCTTATAGTAGTGCTTATAGGGAGTAATAGTAATAACATAGAGAGGCTTATAGCCTTAGCTAGCTAAGTAGTAGTAGTAGTACCTGCTAGCACTATAAAAGCAGTAACTAGAGCTCTTACCTATAAGTAGTAAGTATATATAGCTATAGTATAGGTGCTCTATTAGCTTACTAGCTTCTTCTAGGATAGTAGAGAAAGTATAGGGCTTCTTAGTAGAGCCTAGAGTTTTCTTACTAGTAGCAGGATTAGTCTTTTTCTTTAATATACTATAATATATACTAGCTATAATCTTTACCTCTTTAAGCTTATATTTAGGCTTTTCTAGACTATTATTAGTATCTCTAGACTATAAGAAAGTAATATTATAAATATACTAATAGGCTCCTCTTTATTCTTATTCTCTTCCTCCTTAATAGAGGGGGCATACTTATACTTACCTATAAGCTTCTTCTTAGAGGTCTTAGCCTTCTCTATTAAAAGAATATTATTAGCTTCTATAGTATTAAAAGGCTCTGCTTAATAGTAATAGTTACTAGAGAGGCTATAGAATAGTAAAATAAAAGACTTATACTTATTACTCTTATTATTCTTAGCCTCTTTCTGCTTAGTAAGAGTAACTAGCTGCTTCTGCTCTGCCTTCTTTTTAGCCTCATATGTTACCTTAGCCTTAGTAATATAGTTAGTAACTAGTATAGCAGATTATTTATACTTAGAGGCTATTTTTAATAATAGTATTAATAGGTATAGATAGTTCTATATAAAGATAAGTATTAGTAATAGTTAATAATATATTTAATAATTTTTTATATATATAAAGGGTTAACTTATAATTATTATAGTATTCTAAGTAGAAGAAGGAGGAAAAATTAAGGTAGAGAGTAGTATAAGTAATAACTATACCTGCCTAGCTGCTTTTATAGGTAGTTAAGTGCTACTAATAGGATTCTACTATTTACTCAGATTATATTACTATTACTTAAGTTATATATTACTTATTTATACTCTTTAAAGCACTTATAAGAGATATTTTTATTTATTTTATACCTTTAAGACTATTTATAATACTGCTTTATCTCTTTTATATATATTTAAAAATAGTTATAGCTATATATAATAATAGATTACTATATTAGCAATATTTACTATGCAGCTAGGAGGTGTGTTATAATATAGTTTATAGCACTCTTAGTCTTATAAGGCTATAGTAGCTGTGCGCTGTGGTGTGTGATTATATAATTACATACTGCAGACTATTTCACTATGCTTTCTGTGCACACTAATCTATAGCTAAGATAGTTGCTCCTTATAACTTGCCCTCACCCCTATCTATAGCTTATGATATTATACTAATATTTAAGCTTTTAAGTATATAATTTACTAGAAGCTTTACTTATATAAGATTATATCTTCTTTATCTCTTTATAATTATATAATAACTCCTCTTCTAAAATTAATAATATCTTTATAAGCTATATTAATAAAACCTTATTATTAATAATAATATCTTCTTAAAATAATCTATAAATAGTAATAAAGAGTAATAGAGAGTAATAATTCCTCTTACTATAAATAAGTAATTCTATAAAATAAAGTAGTTAAATTAAGCTAAGATAAATAACTATAAAAGGAGCAATACTTTCTCTATATAATAATCTCTCTTATTATTAATATTCTTAAGCTAGTACTACTTAAATAAATATATTATTACTAACCGTTTAGGTAAAACCTATAAGCTTTAAGGTAAATAAGAAAACTAAGTTATAATACTATAATTAAGAGCTTAGAGCCTAAATACTTTATAATAATCTATAGATAATATTAAGAAATAATACTAAAAAAAGGATTATAAAATAGATAAATAATAAAGTTATAAAGTTATTAATAGATATATTAAAGATATTAAGGCCTCTAGCTACTATATAGTAATTTTACCTGCTTTGCAATAGACCTTCTAACTCCACGCTACGCCTCTTAATAATATATATAGCCTTTGCTTTTTATGCTTCTGGCTGTGAGAACCTCTTAGAAGGTTAAGGGGTTATCTCTTATACATATCTTACTAAAGGGTTTACCTTTTAGGCGTTTTTTGCAGCACCTTACTAAAAGGTTTAGTAAAGGTATTTCTAAGCTATAAAAGCCTTAGTAGCCTACTGAGCTCTAATATAATTAGCCCTATTACTATTTTATTAATCTATTTAGCTAGAGTATATATCTAACTTTATATAGTAATATTTAGAGAGTTTACTTACTAATAGAAATATATAGAGTTTTTATATTATTATCCTTAACTAGTAGAAGGTATAGGTTAAAGTGCCTCTATAGTATTTCCTAAATTATACCTATAAACTAGGTGAATTTATTATAGTCTTTTTTTATAGGGGGGCTATATTATAACTATAAACTTAATTAAAGATATTAAATAACTTTATATTAAATAGATATATTAAATAACTTTAAATATACTAAATTTAAGTACTTTAGAGTTAAATTAGCAAACTTAGCTAGTTATACTAAATTATACTATATTATACTAAATGATATTAAAACTAAAGAAATATATTAAATTAACTCCTTAGTATATATAGTAATACCTAAGTATATATAAAAGTAGTAATAACTATAGCATAATAGCGCAATATCTATATTAGCCACTTTTAGATATAAATAACATATAGATCTATATATAGAGATTTCTAAATAGCTACACACATAATACACTATTATTCTACACCCCATACTATATAATTTAACACTAATCAATCTATCCTTTAACCTATATATAGTAAGTAATAGCAGATATAAGGAACATACTATCAAATTAGGCGTAATTATATATATATTTATAATACTATAGTGTGTGTGTTATTCTACTATTTATCCTTATTTAGGTGTGTTCTAACCCCTTTTTCCTATATATACCCTAGTTATAGTTAGTATGTCTGGGCTGCTTTAGACCTATGCATAGAGCTAGACTAATATCACACCTAACCTATACTATATATTCTAGACTCTATAATCTAATACACTCTCTTAGAAATTGCTAGCTTAGTAAGGCTATTCCTAAACTCTATTAGGGTCTATTTTATTCTAAATATAGATTTCTATTACCCTTATATACTTTATATTATCCTCTTCCTCTAGGTTCTATATATAGTTTACCTCTAGTTATATATATTAGTTACTTATTTATAGCTAACTATAAAATGTTTTAAATTAAGGTAATATAAATACTTTTATAAGTCTATCTACTATTATCTCTACTAATAGAATATAACTAACTACTATATACCCTTCTATAATCTCTTATTATAGCTAGTAATTATAGATATTAATATATTATAGCCTTATTTATAGCTAAATAAGCTCTATATTAACTAGCTAAATAGTTTATTAATTATTACACTAGATTTAGATTATTATTAATATTATACTAAGTACTATAAAAGCAGCTTTAGTAATAGCATTACTTGAAAGTTAAACTTATAAAGTAGTTATTAGCTAACTTATAAAAAGAGCTTTATATACTACTTAGGATAGTATAAGTAGCTCTATCTTAGTTATTAATATTATAACTATTATCTACTTATTTACCTTTTATATAATTATATCTCTAAATAGCTTTATTATAAATACTTATAAGCTTTTTTAGTTAACTATATTATTTATAAAGCTAGTATCTAAAGTAATTTTAAGTATATTATCTAATCTACTAAACTTAGCACTATACTTAAAATAGAGATATTATGTTTAGTAAAGATATTAAAGGACTTAATTAGTAGTATAGTGCTATATAGAGTCTAGGTTATTATTAAACCTTATAAGATAGCTTATAGTAAATACTATATTAAGCTATATTATCACTACTATATATAGGATTATTCTAATATAGTATTAGTAATAGTTAATTTTCTATAAAGCTGCTTTCTCTTTATATAGTTTTAATTTATTTCTTATTATAGATATATATACTTAGTTATCTATATTAAGGCTTATAGTATACTACTTAAGTAGCTTCTATACCTTATCTATAAATACTAACTATAATAGCTATAGCTTATATATAGCTCTATTATAGAGCACTTTAATCCTAAAAAGCTATTATAGATCCTAACCTTCTTTAAGATAATAGCACTTCTAGAGAGTATTTATAGCCTCCTTTACACCTTTAGTATACTTATAAAGAAATACTAATATATAATTATCTATATAAAAGAAGAATATTACTTACCTATACTATTAGTAGCAGTTCTTACTAGCTATCTATTTAAAGTTAAGTATAGTAAGGCTAGTCTCTAAGTACTTTTACTAAAGTAGCAGTATACAATATAGTTTATAAAGTAGCTTTTATAGATATAAAACCTTACTATTATAATAATAGCCTAGTAATATACTTATAAATACTATTTTATTAATAGATATATATATAAATATATTTATAGTATTATATTATAATAGCTTTATATTAAAATAAGTAGCTATAGCTATTAGTACTTAAAAAGATATATCTATAAGTATTACTATATATATATCCTATATATCTTTTACTTATTAATTACCTTAGATTATAAATCTTACTTTAAACTTTACTAACTATCTATATTTATTAAGTTTATATATATAAACCTAGTAATAGCTAAGCACTTAGTAACTATAAGCCTCCTACCTCCTTACTTTATACTAAAACTATAATACTTTATATCTCTTTAAGTAAGATTTCTTAGCTTCTAGAAATTTCTTTATAAATAGGTATAGTTTTATAAGCCTATTATATAGTGCTAACTAATTATAAGATATAGATAGAGGAGGTAACTTAAACTAGAGATAACTTAATAGAGTAGCTATTTTATTTAATTTACTTAAGCTACTATATACTATAGCACTTCTATAACACTTTATACTCTCTAGCCTTTATTCTTTAGCTATAGTAGATACTTACTATTATAGATCTATCTTATTTATAGCTACTTTAAGGATATAACCTACTCCTATTAAACTTTTAGAGATATTCTACTCTATATATATACTTAGTAAGTAATTAGTTTAGATACTTTAGGCTATAAAGCTATTTTCTAATTATATAGTTTTATATTTCTAATATAGCTATATATAGCCTACTAAAAAGGCAGCTTTAAATAAGGTTTATAGTATATAGCAGCACTAGAGCAATAATAATTTATATTATCTATTTTTATTTATATATTTTAAAGAGTGATTATACCTTTCTCTATACCTCCTTATATTTATAAGTATACTCTATAGAGCTATAAAAAATGCTATTAGTAAGGTCTCTAGAGGGGTTATTAGTTTAAGATAAGTATTTATATAGGTAGAAGTATTATTTATTTCTAGTATAAGAAATATATTACTCCTTATTACTATAAAAGGAACTTATATATTATTATTGCTATACCTTTAGAGTGCTATAACTCTATGGATATAAGAGGTATGAGAGATTAAAAATATATTTAAAATTCTTGTCAAAATTGGCGTTTTTTGATATATATATCATATTACTAATATTATATAATCAGAGTATTTGGAATAATAAAGTATTTAAAATAATAAAGTTTCAGAATAAAGTTAAGCTAAACTAAAGTTAAGCTTAAAACTAAGCTTAGAATTAAGGTTAAAGCTAGTATTAGAAGCTAAACCTTAAACCTCAAACCTTGTTATTATTACCCTTTTTGGAAATAAGGTTTAATATAGGCCTAAAAGGCTATAAGACCTTAGAAACTAAATTATCTATATATATCTACCTTTCTCCCGCCTTTCTAGGCCTTAGATATCTATAAATTTATTAATAATATTATTATTTTATATCTATATTTCTCTCTCTATCTGAATATTATGTAATAAACCTGAAAAGTTACTCTTATATACTATTTATTACCTAAAATCTATTTATATTACTTTGGGAACTTTTCTACTTCTCCTATAGTCTTTATAGCTGTTCTTACAGGTTATAAGCCTAGCTTATTATAACCTGAATAGCTTATAGGCCCCTCTAAAAGCAATTTATTTCTCTATTTATATATTTCTATTCCTTATAAGAATATCTCTTATATAAGAGAATAACCTTCTACTACCTATACTAAAACTGAGATTTTATAGTTAATAATGATATTCTTCTACTTAAATAACCTCTACTAATAATCTATTACTTCACCTGAGTTATATAATTATTAAGATTACCTGATTTAGAAGCCCTCTACTATAATAGAGGCCTATTTGCTAGATAAAGTCTCTACTAACTACCTATTTAAAATATCCTATCTATCTAACTGGTTTAAACTAGTTAAAATAGCTAAATAAAGCAATATTATGCCTAAATTGAAGGCTTATTATTAAATATGAACGAGAAGTACCCTTAAATTAAATAAAACCCTTCTGATTAAACTTATTGATTTTGACTAGTTTCGAAGCAAATAAAAATATAAAAAACTATATATAAAAATAGGCATAAAAAGGAGGATATATATTAACTTTTTACTAGTTATTTAGTTATAAAATAAAAATACTATAAGAGGTTAAAAACTACTCTTACTTAGAATAACTATTCTTTAAATATATTAAACTGGTTTTAATTAAGAAAACTATTCTTTAAATAAGTAAAAACAAACTGCTTTAAATCTACTTTTAAAGTGTTTTAAATCTATTAATTTTAAATTGATAAAACTACTTTAAAATATAAGTAAAAAGAATTCTATATAAAGCTAAGTTTATAAGAAGTTATTAAAATAGTTTATTAAGTTATAAAATAGATATATCTAAGATAACTTTTCAAAAGCTCTCTGGTAGTAAAAACTATTAAATATAGGCTTTGCGATTTAAATCCCTACTTATAAGTAAGGATATAAATACTGACTTAGAAATCCCACTATTATAAATTAATTCTGATATAAATAATAAAGCTTTAGCTTATATTAGATTATTATATGATAATAGTTCTCTTAGAGTTATAAAGGACTGTAATATAGCTTCTAAGACTTAGCTTAAGTTAAAAGTCCTATATAAGTCTAAGGGATTTAGTAATAAGTTTATAACTTATAAAGAATTCTTTAATATAACCTTAGAAAATATAGATAACTTAGAAACCTTTCTAAATAAGGTTAAAGAGTTAACTAATAATCTAGCTAATAAAGATCTAGCTTTACTAAAGCAGATTATTATAGCTAAGATATTAAATTCCTTAGATAAAAGTTATAAGGGTTTTATAACTAATATAACTTAATCTCTAAGAAATAATTTAGAAGTCTATACTCTAGACTCTTTATTTGCTAATTTATTAGATAAATCTAAAAGAAAAGAGGATATAAGTAATAATATTACTTATATTAAGGCTAAGAATAAAACTAAAAAACCTTAGAAAAAGACTAAGGGTTTATTCTATAAAAACTGTAAAAGACCAGGATATATAGAAGTAGACTGCTTTTTCTTATATCCTGAAAAGGCTCTAAATAAGTGGAAATAAGCCTTTAATAATATAACTAAATCTAAACTAAAAAATAAAGGTTTAGATAAAAAGACTTATAAATCTACTTCTTTTAAAACTAAACTAACTAAAAAGAGTAATAAAACTGCTCTATTAGTTAAAGATAAAGAAGAAGATAAAAGAGTTATTGAATTATTAGACTTCTATGATATTAAAGAAGTTAGTATAATTTAAATCCCTTCTATATTAAATCTAAATATAGATATTTATAGTAAAAAAGAAGATATTAAGTTTGAAAATATAAATATAACCCTACCTTATAATAATAAGAAGTATATTAAACCTGAAATAGGTTATATAATATAAGATATTATATAAAATAATAATAGTATATTCTAGAATAATTTAAATACTATTAAGTTTTATCTTAATATAGGTGCTATAATTTATATTATTAATAATAAGGATTATTTTTATAAAGCTTATAAAATAAATAAATAAGTTAAATGGGGAAAAGCAAATACTCTCTTAGCTATTTTAGCTGGAGATATTATATTAAAGCTTTTTAATAATAAAAGTGTTATTTTATATAACTGTTTTTATATACTAAACTTAGGAATTAATCTTCTAAGTTAATTCTAACTAGATAAACAAGCTATTACTTATATAGTTTGGAAAAGCACTCCTTTATTATATTATATAACTAATAATATACTATTAGTTAAAGGGAGTAAAAAGGATAATCTATATTACTTTAATACTAAAGTAATAAAAGATCCCTCTTTATATTTAACTAATATTATATTAAATAGTATAGATAATAAAGAAGAAAATGAAATAACTATTTAAAATAATAAGTTATTAGAAGATATAAATACTTAAGAAGATAAATTATCTAAGAAGAGTCTCTTAGAAATAGTAGAATAAAAAGCTCTATTATAGCATAAAAGATTAGGCTATATTAGTATATAAGCTTTAAAACAGCTATATAAGGATAAAATAATAATAGATAATATATTAAAAGTAAATAATATTACTTATAAAGTCTGTATTTTAGGCAAATTCACTAATAAAGTAAGTAAAATATCTAATAATAGGTTAAAAGATTATCCTTATTTATATAAGGTGGCTATAGATATCTGTGGATCTATAACACCTATAACCTATAATAATTATAGATATTTTATTATATTTATAGATAAAAACTCTAGATTTGCTTTTAGTAAATTATTAAAAACTAAGAGTAAATTAGAAGTTTATCTATCTTTTATTGAATATAAAAATTAATATGAAACTATTATATTTAAGATAAAAGAGTTTAGTATTAATGGAGGTACTGAATTTAATAATAAAACTATTAATAAAGAATATATTAATAGTTGAATAAAGCATAATACTATACCTGCTTATATATATGAACCTAATAGGTTTATAGAATGTATTATATGTACTATAGTAAATAAAATAAGATTAATACTTAAATTAGCAAATCTACTAAACTATTTATGGGAAGAAGCCTTTTTAGCTGCTATATATATATATATAATAGAACTCTCTATAAAAGCCTAAATTATAAAACCCTTTATAAAGTTAAGAATAATATTAAACCTATTATAACTTATATTAAAATATGGAGTAATATATGCTATTATAAGAATAAAGATCTATATCTTAAGAAACTAGATAATAGAGCTATAAAAGCTGTACTAGTTAATTATAGATCTAATGGCTATAAGGTATATAATATATCTAAAAAGAAAGCCTTATGGGTTAGAGATATAATAATCTATAAAAATATATTTTTATCTTCTTAAAATAATAAGGATAATAATTCTATATATAATAATCTATATGAACTTAGTGGTTTTAATAACTGGAATGAAAATCTAAGTCTGAATCTAGAAGATAAAAATAATAATAAATATAATACTAGTAAAACTAGTAATAATACTATGAAAAATAATAGTATAACGAAGTCTAAATTTACTATTTAAATCCCCTATAAATCACTTGAGGATTTAAAAGAATATTTATAGGTAGAAGAAGAAAGTGTACTATTTATAATAAATAACTGCCTATAAATAAAAGAGATTTTATCTGCTTATAATAATAATAAGGAAAAATCCTTATATATATTAAGTATTAATACTTTATCAGAACCTTCAACCTATAAACAAGCTATAAATTCAGATAATAAATCTGAATAGATTTAGGCTATAGAAGAAGAGATATCTGATTTATATAAACAAAATACTTAGACTATAATTAATAAAAATACTATAAAAAACCATAACGCCTATATATTAGGTGGGAGATAGGTTTATAGAATAAAATATAATCGAGATAATATATCTATAAGGTATAAAGCCTGCTAGGTAGTACAAAGCTATAATTAATATATAGGTATAGATTACCTTAAAACCTTTAATACTATCTGTAGGCCTGAAAGCTATAGATTTTTATTAAATCTAGCTATAAATTTAGACTGGGTTATTAAACAATTTAATATTACTTTAGTATTTATTCACGCTGATATAGATAAAGATATCTATATTAGAATACCTACTAGATTTATTTATAATAATAAAACTAATAAACTAGAAGCCTCTTATAACTATAATAATAAACAAACTAATTTAGTTTGTAAGTTAAAAAAGACTCTATATGGTTTAAAACAAAGCCCTCAATTATAGTATAAATACTTAAAAGAAGTATTATTAAAAACAGGCTTTACAGTTTCACCTTATAATGAAGCTGTATTTATCTTAAATACTAGAAGTTATAAAGCTATAATAGCTTGTTATGTGGATAATATATTAGCTATTGCTATAAATTAACAAACTATAGATTATATCTATAATACTACTTCTAAGTATATAAAGATTAAAAAGCTAGGGGTTCCTACTGTGTTTCTCGGTAATGAGATTATAATAGATAGGAAAAATAAAGCCTTATATATACATTAAACGCAATATATTTATAAAATATTAAATAAGTATAATAAAACAAAATTATATCCCGTACTTACACCTTATATAAATACTAAATATTTAGTATTAAATAAGGAATAAGCTATAAAAGAGGATATTAATTCCTATTAATAAGAAATAGGATCCTTAATATATTTGGCCTTAAAAACTAGGCCTTATAAGATTTATAGGTAACTTCTTATAAGATAAGAAGTAAAGCAGAGAGGTAGTTAGAATATAAAGATATTATCTATAATTAAATATAGGAACAATAGGCAATAAGCAGTATAAATACTGTAATATGATGTGATATTTAGATAGAGCAAAAAATGTAGATATTAAAAGGTATATATATTGATAACTGCATAGGATATCTAAGGCCTAGAAAGGCGGGGGAAAAGGTAGGTATATATAGACGATTTGGTTCCTAAGGTCTTGCAGCCCTTTGGGTTAGAGTTAAACCTTATTTCCAAAAAGGGTAATAATAGCGAAGTTTAAGGTTTAAGGTAAAAGTTAAAGTTTAGCTTCTAACGCTAACTTTAACCTTAACTTTAATTTTAACCTTAACTTTAACCTTATTCTGAAACCTTATTATTCCAAATATTCTGATTACGTAATATGCGTAATTGGATATATATACCAGAATATGCCATTTTTAGCAAGGATTTCAAATATATTATCCATTTTCTTATACCTCTTATATTCATAGAGTTATAGCACTCTAAAGGTATAGTAATAATAATATATAAGTTCCTTTTATAGCAATAGGAATAAAATATTTCTTATAGGCCTGATTTAACTTATCTAGTTAATAATTGTGCTAGATATATGTCTAATCCTTCTAAGGATTATATAATAGCACTAGACTGTATTTGGGTATATTTAAATACTTTCCTAGATATTAGTTTATATTATAACTGTAATATTATTATTGATTATAATATTATTGGATTTTCAGACTCTAATTGGGCTGGAGATATAGAAGATAGAAAATCTACTTCTGGCTATATCTTCTGTTTTGGCTTATATAATATTATAAGCTGGAATACTATAAAACAAAAAACAGTTGCTTTAAGTAGCTGTGAAGCTGAATATATAGCTTTATTAGAAGCAGTTAAAGAAGCTATTTATCTATATAATAGCTATACCTTTATACTTAAAGAAGCTTTAATAGATTTTAATCTTAAAAAGCCTAAGATTCTTATAGATAATTAAGTAGCTTAAAAACTGGCTGAAAATCCAGAATATCATAAAAAGGCAAAGCATATTGATATTAAATATTATTTTAGCAGAAATGCTATATAGGATAATTTAGTAGAATTATTCTATGTTAAATCTAAAGATAACGTAGCAGATATTCTAACTAAGCCTGTTGGCAAGAATATTCTAGAACTAGTTAAAACTAGGCTAAATATTATACCTAAGGGTTTTTTACTTACTAATAGTAAAACTAATATATATAAATTAGTAGCAAAATTAGACTATTAGTTATATATGGTTTTCCCTTATAAAAGACTTTTATTTTATTTTTTACTTTTTTACTAAGGTTTTTACTTTTTTCTTAGAAATATATTTCCTATTATAAGGTATTATATTTATATATATATATACCTTAAGGGGGTATATAAGAAATATATTATTCCTTATTACTATAAAAGGAACTTATATATTATTATCACATACCTTTAGAGTGCTATAACTCTATGCATATAAGAGGTATGAGAAAACAAATAATATATTTGAAATCCTTGTAAAAATTGGCGTTTCTTGGTATATATATCATTTTACCAATATTACGTAATCATAGTATTTGGAATAATGAAGTATTTCAAATAATGAAGTTTCAGAATAAAGTTAAGCTGAACTAAAGTTAAGCTTAAAACTAAGCTTAAAATTAAGGTTAAGGCTAGCGTTAGACGCTAAACCTTAAACCTCAAACCTCGTTATTATTACCCTTTTGGGAAATAAGGTTTAATTCAGGCCTAAAGAGCTGCAAGACCTTAGGAACCAAATCGTCTATATATACCTACCTTTTCCCCCGCCTTTCTAGGCCTTAGATATCTATGAATTTATCAATATTAATATCATTTTGTATCTACATTTCTCTCTCTATCTGAATATTATGCAACAAACCCGAAAAGTTACCCTTATACACCATTCATTGCCCGAAATCTACTTGTACTACTTTGGGAACTTTTCTACTTCTCCCACAGCCTTTATAGCCGTTCTTATAATATATACCTTTTTAGGCTTTTAGATACTACTAGTTTTACAGAGTAGTAGCCTATATTATTATTAGCTATATTAAATATCTTAAAGCTAGCTAGAAGGAAGTCTACTACTATATAGCACCTTTCTACTTTATTAGTATCCTTAATTCTAATATCTAAGTTAAAGCAAATATTATTAATAAAGGCTATATAGCTAGGAGGACAAATAGCTAAATAATTTTAAGGCATATTCTTATTAATAAAGACAGCTTTATAAACTATATAGTAGCTGCTAGTAGAATAGTAGAGAAGTAGTAGCTAAGACTAATAGAAGAGATTATATAAGTTATTAGTTATAACAGACTATACTCTAAGTAATCTGTTAGCTTTATAGACTAAGAAAAGGATATAACATAGTTATATAACTTTATTAATATAATATTCTTTAGCTTTAAGCCTAGAAACCAGTATATTAATCTAGTTAAAAATATTACTACTATAGAATAGGTAAAGGCAAAAAGCTATTACTTAAAACCTTATAATACTTATATTTAACAGGCCTCCTAAATAGCAGACCTACCTATAGTCTAAGATCCTCTAATTTAAATTACCCAGCAAGTTACTAAACTTCCTAATAATAAAGAAAATACTAATAATATTATATTACGGAATACCCTAGAAAAACTAGTTAAATAATAGGGATAAGAAGAGTAAGATAAGCCTCAGATTTAATATAGTAATTTGCAAACTAGCTATATACTTATACTAGAGCTATATAGTAAAAGAGTAAATAGAAAGGTAGCTATTTCTAAAGCCTTCCTTTATCAGAACTAGCTAGACCAAAATAGAATAGTTTATAATATTACTAAAGCAATAATTAATAAGTATAAGAATAGATATAATTTAAAGGTATAGGAGGTCTTTATTCCTGCTAATATTATACTTCTAGATTAATTTAATAAAATAGAAGCTAGTAATAAAGAGCTATAAGAGCAGATAGACTAATAGAATAATAATAAAAACTATTCTAAAAGCTAAGCAATTTTAGCTACTATTTCTATAATCTTATCTAAGAATTTATAGACTAAGTAAGTATAGTTTAACTACTATATAATTAATTCTATCTTTAAAATAGGCACTATAACTAAGAAATAGGATTCTATACTTCTTCTACTACTAAGATATATTACTATCCTAGACTTTATTATAACCTACTAGTAGATTATAATTACTCTTTATAGCTCTATAAATATACTAATTAAGAGAATTATTAATAATAACTTAGTAATTAATCTTATTAGTAAAGGATATATTAGGTATCTAGGCTTATAGAGCAATATAGTTAGAACTAATATAGAAATCTGCAGAATTACTAATAAAGAGCAGAAAACCTAATTTATAAGTATAATTATAGATAATATCTATATTAGTGCTAGAAGCCCCTTTTATCTTAAAGACTAGAATAATCTTAGATTATATATAGAACTAGATTATTAGAGTCCTTTAGTCTAGAAATATTAAGATTAATATCCTATTATTATTCTATATAGGAGACTTAACTGCTCACTTTCCAGAAATTATTACTAAGATAGACTACTTTATCTCTTTATAATATTAATATACTCTTATATCTCCTATAAAGGAGGGAAAATAGAGGCTACTACTAATAGACCTAATATAGTAGTAGGCTTAGAATTTATAAAAGATAATTAGTAAGTTAATAAAGTTAAAGATAAGAAAGAGTTAGATATAACACTAAATAGTATAAAGGCATATTAGAATATTAAAGTAATTTAGTAAGTATTTAAGAGCTTATATAACCTACTAGAGGAAGTTAAGTAATAAATAGAGCTAGATAAAAAAGTTATTACTATTTTTAAAGAATTTAGATTATTTTTAATAAAATCCTAGAAACTATAATCTAAGAAAAAGTTACCTCTAAGCTTAATAATATCTATAAAGCAATTATAAGTACTAGATATACTAAAGGATATAATAGTTATAGTATTAACTATTAGTATTATATTTATAGACCTAAAAAAAAGTAGTAAAAAAGAAAGTACCTAAAAGAAAGTATAAATTAGCATATTAGAAAGAAATTAAAGTTATTATAGCTATAGATACTATTTTTTCTTATTATTAATATATACTTATATAGATAATATCTATATTACTAATAGAAGATATTAACACACTATATAAGATAAAAGATAAAAAGATTTAACCTATTAATAATACTATATTAGATAGTTTAATTCTAGATAGTAATCTAGAATAGAAGCTAAAAGTATAGAAGAGAGTAGAAAAGAATATAAAACTAGATCTTAATACTCTATTTACTAGCCTAATTATACTAAAGTTTTTAAGTATTAAGCTAGAAATAAGACTTATAAAGACCTAGCTAGAAGCTATTCTAAAAACTATTAATCACCTATAGCCTAAAAAAAAGAAGCTTCTTATAACTATTCTAATAGCAAGAGAGGAAGCTTTAGCCTGGAAATTTACTTATTATAGCTCTATCTACCCTTTTATTACTCCCCTATAGATAATATAGATAATCCTATATAAAGCATAGTAAGTAAAGGGAATTCTAAGATTAAAAGGGTTAGAATAGAATATTATTATAATTCTAAAGGATAGACTAGAGAAGGGAATCCTAGAGCAGAGTTATATAATATATTATAATCTATTCTTCTTTATATATAAGGAAAATAGTAAGATAAGACTTATTAACTCTATAATAAAGATAAATATAGTTATAATTTAAGATATAGCACTACCTCCCTCTATAAATAACTTTTTAGAGGATTTTACTATATACTAGTTATTATCCCTTTTAGACTTCTTTTTAAAATATAACTAAGTTTCTTTAAACCCTATAAGTAGGAACTTAACTATATTTGCCTTACTTATTAGACTACTATATATATATACTTTACCTTAAGAAGTAATAAATTTAGTTATATAATTTATAAGGGTTATAATTAGAATTCTATATAACCTTATACCTAGTTATTATAAAACCTTTCTTAATAATATTACTATTAAAAGACTAACTTTATACTATAATAAAGAAGAGATTAAGTCTTATCTAGAAATTCACAGATTTATTTTAGAATATTTATAGAATATTAATAAGGTTCTAGTTAATTTAGAGCTAATAGAGTATATAGTAGTAGTAGTTAAGTCTTAATAGGCCTAGAAAGCAGTAATAATTATTAGCTATATTTATAGCACTAATAAATATTATCTAGAAGAAGCAAAGATAGTTAAGATCTATAAATAGGTTACTTATACTAACTTAATAAAGTTAAGAGCTTTCCTAGAAATTATAATATTTTATAAATCCTAGATAAAGAACTATTTAACTATTATAAAGCTACTCACTAATTTACTTAAAAAGGATACCTCTTTTTATTAGAAAGAGAAATATAAAATAGTAATAAATACCTTAAAGTTAATACTTACTAAAGCTCTAATTCTTATTACCTTAAATTATAGCCCTAGAAGAGGAGATATATACCTTATAGTTAATACTAGTAATATAGAATAGGGTAGAGTCCTAGGCTAATTTATTAATAACTAATATATAGTTTCTCACTTTAAGAGTAGCACTTAGTTAGAACTAGAACTATCCTATAATACTAGAAAAAAGAAACTATATAGTATCCTAAAAGCCTTAAAGAGGGTGTGTAATTACCTCTATAAAAGATACTTTATTCTAGAAATAGATACCCAGATCTTAGTTATATAACTAAATAGAGCAGCTATAAACCTCCTAGAAGCTCTTATTATTTAGAAGATTATATAGATTTAAATATTTAACTTTAAGATATAATATATCTATAATATATAAGATATAGTAGTAGATAGCCTCTTATAGAAACTCTAAAACCCTTTAAATATAATTAATAAAGAAGTAGAAGGAGAAATTAATTCTTAGATTAATTTATAGATCTTCTCTGCTAATATTAAGGCTAATTCCTTCTTTAATTAAGTATAATAATATAGTAATATATAATAAATAGAAGAGGTTCTTATAGGAAATATATAGGAAATTATTAGTAGTATAATAACTATTCTAGATACCTTTTTTAATAATTTATAAGCCTATTTGGTATATTTCTAATAGATTACCTACTATTTAATAATATAAAAGCACTTTCTAGGAATTTAATCTATTAGATACTATAATTTTAAAGTTAAAGCTTTAAACTACTATATTTAAAACTGCCTGCTTTTTACTAAACTAATAAACTAGAAGCTAATACTAAGATAAATTATAGATAACCCTAAATAGAGGAGGAAGTTAATTACTAAAGCCTATAAAGAAAGCAGTTATAGAAGTAAGTAAGCTATAGTAAGGAGATTATCTAACTATTATATATAGGGTAATATATATTTAAAAGTTAAAGAGTCTCTGAAAAGTTATTCTAATTACTAGAAGAGAAGAGCTTAATATATAGATAATATAAGAACCTATAGTTTACTAAAGGGATTACCCTTTATAAGGATTTTATTAGATATATAGAGAGTGGGTAAGTAGTATCTTATAGAAGCTTAGAACCTGCTTACTAGATAGCTTAAAGCATACTAGCTTAGATAAGTAACTATAGCTAAGATTATAAAGTTTATTTAAGAGAAGGTTATCTATTAATATAGGCTATATAGTGAAATTATTATTAATAGAGGTTTAGAAAATAAGAGTATTATTATTAAGTTTAATAAAAAGTATAGTATAAGGAGGAAAGTAATATTAGCCTATAATCTAAGAGCTAATAGGGTAATTAAGACTAGTTATTAGCCTATTACTTATTCTTTATTAATATAGACTAGAGGAAGAAAGGATATTAACCCTTAACTATATTTACCTGCTATTCTATTTACAAACTAATTAAGTATTTATACTTTAACTAGCTTTAACCCTTTCTACCTTTTATATAAATTTAAATCTATTATACCTATTAAGACCCTAATACTAACCTAGAGGGTTCTTAATTAGAATTTAGTAATTATATAGGAGGAGGAGGTTTAGATATATCTATAAGCTTTTCTATAACTTAATAAGGATAAAAAGCAAGCTAAAAAGATAATTAAGAGTTAATATAAAAAGACTATAAAATATAGTAATAATTAATATAAGTAAATAATAAGAAAAGAGAGGCTAGAAGTAGGTAATTTAGTTCTTATATTTAATATTAAGAGATTAATTAATAAATCTTTAATTAAGAAGCTTAACTATTAATAGTAAGGCCCCTTTTATATCTTATTATATATCTCTAATATCCTATTATATTAACTAGTAATATTAGCAGGAGAAGAGATTATAGGTAGAATATTTAGTGGAAATTAACTTTGGAAATTTATTTAAGCACCTAAAGGATATTAAAAACTAAGTAATATAGATATTTATAGATCTAATTTAGAGAGAAATCTAGTAAAAGTCTTTTTAGTACTAGGAAATAAAGAGTATAATAACTATATACTAGAAAAAGAAGATAAAGAACTAATAGTATCTAGAAAGATAATTAGAAATAAAGAGGAGAATATATTATAATCTATAATAAGATTAAAATAGTATCTAAAAGACTTAGAAATAGTAATTAAAGTATTAAAGGCTAAATAGTAACTAGTAATAGAAATTCTATAAATATTAAAGGAAAAAGAGAAGAAGTATATTAAGATAGAGGATCTAAAAAACTTATAATCTTTCTTTTATTCTTAAATACTTAGTTTAATAATTTGCAAACCTATTTATACTTATTTATAGGGTTTTCTTTCCTTTATCTCTTATATTTTAAAAGTTTAAGATTCTAGGAATAATATTTCTAAACTTTAAGGATAAGGATAAAAAATAATATTAACTTATTAAAATATACTACTCTACTACTAACTATCTTTTAATATAATAGCAATCTATCTACTAATAACTTTAATATCTATACTAAGTATAAGATATTAGAGATCTATAGCTTCTTAATAATAATACTAAAAACCCCTATAGATATAGCTATTACTAAACTAAATAAATAAGAGGATTAATAGTTTAAGAATAGATAGAAGAGAAGAAAAGAGAAGAGAGTATTAAAGTATAGTTACTAACCTATAAAAAGGATATTAATATCTAAATAACTAAGAGTATAGTAATAAAGCTATTAATATAAAAAGCAGCTATATAATATTATTACTAGTAAGAAGAAGAAGGATATTTATAAAGAAGATCTTATTAATTTTATACTTAGATAGAGTTTAAAGTTAGTTTTATAGACCTATTTAGAGGATATTTCCTTTATATTCTTATTACTACTTAATAATATTTCTATTATTTCTTCCCTTTTCCTCTATTTTATAAAGATATATTTAGTTACTCTATCTTTCTTTCCTTAGCCTATAATATAAAGCTCTAAGTAGTTAGTAATCTCTATAAAGTTAAAGTTTAGAAGTAGCTCTAGTATAAAAGGGTACTAAAAGTAAATAAACCTAGCCTCTAAGTAATACTCTTAAATCTATTAAGGATAAAGAGTGTTTTAAAGGATTAAAAAGTTAAATTTAAATATAGCTAATATAGTAGTATTAGCTAGGATTTAGAACTATAGAATTATTATAATACTGTTAAATTCTCTGCTCTTTTTTGCTTTATTATTATACTTAATCCTATATCTATAGTGCTTATAAATACTTAGATTATTATAAGAGTAATTCTCTTAGATTTTATAGAAGAAGCAGTTAGTATAAAAAGTATTTAGTATAGAAGTATATTTAAAGTATAGTTTATAGATAAAAATACTAGTTATAGGGTTTCTTATAGTATAGATATACTTTTTATAATAGATATAGAGTACTATATTATAACTATCTTAGAATTAGATAAATAAACTATAAATAGCTACTATATACTAAAAAACCTTTATCTACTATAAGCTAAAAAAAAAGGTAGTAGAGATATAAATAAAGACTTAATAGTAAAAGTTACTAGTCCCTTTAGTTACCTTAAATATTTAATTAAAGTCTTACTTGCTAAGATAAACTTTCTAGAAGGCTAGTCTTATTATATTAGTAGTTTTATTAGAAAACACTTATAGGATAAAGGCTACTTCTAAATATTTATTACTAGAAATATTAAGTTAGAGCTAAGTAAAGCTTATAGTAGCCTAAAAAGATAATAGATATTAGTTAAGTAATAAGAAGTATAAGGAGAAGAGAATTACTTAAAGCTAGTTATTAGAGTACTAGATAAAAAGAGGTATATTATTCTGCTTTATCTAAGGCATAGAGATATTAGAACTAAGTACCTAGAGGGTAGCTTTTAGAGGAAGATAATAAGAATAAGGCTAATTAGTATTCTTAATACTTAATATAAGAAAGTTATAGTTAGCTATAGTAAGAAAAGGAGATTTATAGATATAAGGAAAAGAATTTAGAGGAGTTAAGTTAAGATTAAGGGATAGAGAGGAAAATAACTCTTAGAAGAAGAGAAGTTAATATTAGAGAATAGAAGAGGATATTTACCTAGTTTTATAACTAAATCTCTTACTTTAATAGCTGCTAATAGCTACTATTTTCTTTATTCTTTTCTTATAAATAACTACTCTGATTTACTATTAGATATACTATTAGATTTTTTATTTTAAGTTTACTTTACCTTTATTAGAGCTAAGGGAGCTAAGAGAGAAAGAAGTTAATTATTTCTTTTATAGGATACTAATAAATTACTAGTACTTTAAAGTAATTAGTAGATATAAGAGGATATTATTAACCCTTCTAGTCCCCTAGATTTTCTCTTTTTTATCTATATTTATATATACTACCTAACCTATTCTCTCAGATAGGAGCTGTTTAATATTAATAACGCTATAATATCTTTAGATTTCATAATTACCCTTATTTAATCTATCTATTTAGTCTATAAATTACTTATTTTTTCCTTCTACTAGCTTTCTTTCTAAAAATATTATAATAGGAAAGATTATTTTTAATAATAGTAATACTCTAGATAACTATATTTAGGAGCTAAGATCCTTAAAGCTTCCTGCTCCTAATATTAAATAACTAATAGATCCTATACTTAATAAACTAAGTAAGAGCTAATTCTAGGCATAGAGCTAGATTATTAGAGATATATTAGGCTTTAGACCTATAGGGAAACTGAGATATTAGCTACTAATAATTAAATATAAGACTCTACTTCTATAATACTAAGATATAACTAGCTAGATATATCCCTCTAATTTACTAATAAAATATATACTTATTAAATACTAGAGCAAAACTTTAAATATAATATAGGAGTTATTCCCTCCTTCTAAACTATAGTATATTATTACTAGCCTATATAATACTATTAGGATATTAGAGACTAAGACCCTGATATGCTTTATAGATATTATAGTAATTATATATTACCTTATAAGACCTATTAAAGCTAGATAACCCTTTTAGTACTATATAATTAGAGGTATAAAAGATAACTTTAATAATAGAAGCCTAAAAGATAGTATAACTATCTAGCTTAAAAAGGAAGCTTTAGATATACTATTTATCTATCTATAAGTATCTAAATTAAATAGAGTGGTCTTTTTAGGGCTGCTAATTAACTTATATAATAGATAAAACTAGTTTTATAATAATTAGTAGTTAGAAAAGAGAGTAGAGGAAAAACTATAAACTCTAATATATATTATAACTAGAGTCTTACCTAGAGCCCTAACTATTATAATTAAAGTCTTATTAAGATAACTATATCTAATTAACTTTTACTATACTAAACCTCTATTATAGGCTTCTAGCTTATACCTAGTTAACTAGTTTAGATCTTTTATATAATCTAGAAGCTTAGTACTACTAAAATAGCCTCTATAAGCAAGAAAGAAAACCTAGATTAACTAACTATTAGTAACTTTTATAAATAAAGAGCTATTTAAAAGGTATTAGGTCTCTTTAAAGCTAGATAGAACTATTTAAGACTAGGTCTTTAAAGATAGAAAAAAGATACTAGAGCAGATAGTACTAGAAGCAATAAAAGACTAAAAGGATAAGTATATTCTATAATTTATAAACCTAAAGCCCTCTTTACCTAATAGGATAAGTCTTAACCTGCCTATATCTAAGAATATTTATTTATAGACCTAACTTGCTAGTATATCTAATACTAAGGCCTTAAAAAGCAATAAAGGATTATTAGAGTACCTAACTATTTAGAATATAGTAATAAGAGATAAGATTAAGAAGTATAAAAGAGTAAATAATTAGTAGTAACTAATTAATTTATTAAAGTATTATAATTATTCTAGGTTTATAAAACTATCAATATTACTATACCTTATACCCTTTTTAGCAGAATAAGTTATCTTTAAATCTTATAATAACTTAGTGGTTTTTAACTATATAAGGCTTTCTAACCCTATACTAAATAATAATTAACCTGTTTTAGTAGTCTCTTAATATATATAAAATAACTAGCAGTTAGTAGATTACTTAACTAGGTATAGGTAAGAATTAGTTATTAATAGTATAGAGAAGGTAGAATATCTTTCTAACCTCTATAATATATAAGGAACACTAATAAGATATAAAAACTTAGATAACTCTAAAGTTATAAACCTTCTTAGGCTTATAATTAGAGAGCTTCTGCTTTCTATCTATATTCTATCTTAAAAGCTATCTTAGATATCTAGAATAGAGATTATAGTAGATATAGTTAGCATAATAAGAGGAGGTATAAGTAATCTTTAAGATATTATAGCTACCTTCTTATTACTTAATTATAGTAATAGTTATTAAGTAATAATTATTATAGACTAAGTAAATAGTAACTACTTTTACTAGGACTCTATATAGGATTTAAAAAGTAACTAATAATTTATAGATACTATAAATAATCTTAATAGATAGTACTATAAGATAGAAGCCCTAGTATATCTTAGAATAATCCTATTAACTAGTTATTATATAGTTAATTTAACCTAATAAAGAGATAGATTTATATATAGACTTAGATATATTAAATAGGTCTAAGTATTCCTTTAAGAGGGTATCTTATTACTATAATTTAGCTATATAGCTAGGATAAACAGAGAACTCTTTGCTAATATAGAAATCCATTTAGTTAACTAATATATTTCTACTATTACTATAAAATTCTATAATATATCCATTAATATTAGCTTTACTCTATAAGATATCCTATATAGTTAATAAGACTTTAAGAAAAATCCTTTTTTTCCTATATAACCTTCTATATCTAAACCTAGCTAACCCTTACTTCTAGATAATAATATAAGAAACTCTAGAAATAATAATAAGCCTGGAATTCCCCCTCTAAGAGATTTACTAGGGTTAGCTTTATCTAATATATTAGATAGTAAACTTAATTATCTAGAATGCTAACTTTAAATATAAGTCCTTTAAATACTAGGTTAAAGTATAAGTACTAAACCTTAATTATAAGTTATAATTATAGATATACTATCTTATTCTAAATATCCTAATATTTTAGATAAACATAACTATAACAGAAAAGACTATATCTAATAGAGAGTTAATTAATAGGAATAGATAGAGCAGAACACTCCTAAAAGGTTATATTACTATAATTTCTTATACCTGCCTTAATAGGGAGAATAGTTTTAGCTATATTAGGGTTTAGAATAGGATAAGAAATATAATAAGAAAGAGGAGGTTATAAGGCTATTATTAAGGTATAGTTTATAATAGAAAATAATAGCATCTAATAGACCTTTTTAATAGTAAAATTACTCACTAAGAAGAAAATATTAAATAGAAGGGTCTGTAAATAGGATTTTATATATTTTTATATAAATAGATTTATTTATCTATTAAAACTCTCTTTTATAATATTATAAAGAGTTTTAAGGGGATAATTAGAATAGGATAAGTGGGACTTAGTAGTATAATTTCTAAGAGAGCCCTCTTAGTATATAGGTCTGCTATAGAAGGATTATAGTAAAGGAGGGAGCAGGAGCATAGAGGAGGGGGGGACTTATTATTATTATTATTAATACCTTAATACTTAATTCTCAGGTTTTTCAGGAATTTCTCAGCGAATTTATGCTTATTTTCAGTGATCTCTTTTAATTAGATCTGCGAATTACTTTATATATCTTTTAAGCCTATTTTTATTATTTTAGCCTATTTATAGGTAGAGTTATGTTATTTGCTATCCTTTCTAGCCCTTATAGTCCCAGCCTTTATTAGTACCTACACTCTCCTCACTATTATTAAGTTACTTACTCTTCCTAGAGAACTTTAACTCTTATACTACTATAAGGTAAAAGGTAAATATTTCTGCTTTATAAGAATTAAGATCCCTATCTATGCTCTGACTTCTATACCTATTATTAGAGCCACTAATTAAAATAACACTATATTATTATTATTAATACTAGAAGTTTAAAAACTCTATAATTATATTACTATTATACTTATAGTAGACTATAAATAGACTTAGTTAGCTATAATATAGCTAACTACTAATAATAAGCTAGTATAGATATATCTTAATTAGTAGTAAAAGAATATCCTTATAGAAGATATAGATATAAAACTTTTAATAATACTCCCCCCTAACTAAGTAAGTATCTCTTAATTTCTCTCTGCTTTATCTAATAATATTAAGAATATAATTAATAACCTAATATATATCTGGAATACCTTATCTTACTACTTTAAAGACCCTAGTAACCTCTATTAGCTTAACTAGAGAACTATTTAAGTTAGCACTAAAAAGCCCTTACTACTAGCACTATTATAACTAGTCTTTCTCATAGATACCTTATATATAATAGCCTTATAGATATCTAACTATAAGGAATTTAAAGTTAATAATAGCAGTGTAGCTAAGTTAGAAATATATACCTTTCACAAAGCAGCACTCTTCTTAGATCTATAATTAGCATAGCTATTAGGTGAGAATAAATATAGTATCTAACCTAATAGCACTATCTAATAATATCTTAGTATAGTTATACTAGACCTAATAATTAAGAGCCTTTCTATACCTGATATTAGTATATTATTTAAAATTATCCTCTCTAATATATTACCTCCCATATTACAGGACCTCCTCCTAGACAAATCTAATACTAACACCCCAATATAATATATACTTAACTATCTTATTGCCAGGATACTAAAACTATCTGCTAAATATAATACTGCCTTATATAAAGTATAAGAGCATATTTGCAAAGAAGCTAAGTCTAACTAAAATATAGATATAGTAGCTGATATTATTACTACCCTTCCTAATTAGCTACTACCTAAGCTCACTAATAATCTATCTAAGAACATAGCTCTCTAAGATATATATATACTTATTACTATTAGCCTCCTGCCTCATTTCTTTCCTATCTGTATAGATAAGAATAAATAGCTTAATATCCTTCTATAAGCGTTTAATAATATTAACCTAACTATACCTATATATAACTATCCACCTTTCTGCCTAGTAACTTAAGTCTTACTACTCCTAGATAGACCTGTAAACGTAATATACCTTAGTATTTATATTCTATATAAATAAGGCTAGCTATTATCTATAGAAGCACTCCCTATTAAATTTCTAATATATTCTGATATAATTAAATCTTTTTATAAGTTTACTACCTTAGAATAGATAATCTATATAGCATTAACAGTAACTCCCTATATTAGTAAATACTAATAATCTTCTATATCTAGATTCTCTAAGACACTATTAAAGCTAAGATAGTAGCAATTTCTAAGATATTTATAGCACTAGAAGGTTTATATTATAATATAATTTAGCACTTTATATTAAAATTCACTACTATATACTACTATAATATCTACTAAGATCTGCTAAAACTTATATAACTAAAGCTCTAACCCCCCTATAATATTCTCACTATAATATTATACTATTACCTAGCTTAACTTCTCGCTTTTAGTAGCAGTCCAGGCTTAGAAAAGATATTAGCTATGCTTAATATTGCCTCTATATTAAGCTATAATACTTCTCTTAGAGCAATCTAGTTACTATATTTTAATAAACTCTATAATAACGCTGTTACTAAACTTAAATATACTCTCTATAATTCTAGAGGTATCTATTATCTTCACACTCACTATACTATAATAGCAGCTATTATAGGTTACAGATAGTATAACCTGGATAAACTCCAAATCAGACTAAACAGTGCTATATCTGCAATTACTCACTCTATTAATATAGTAGATAACTGCAAGGATTATAAACACCTACTTGCTAATCCAGATTTCTTAGTAATATAATATCTATTTATAATAGAAAAAGCAAAGAAAAACAATGATATTAAGTTTAATACCCTTATAGAACTCTAATCTAAGTCTAAGTAGACTCTAGAAGAATATATCTAAGCTATTAGTAATATAGATATACTAATTACTATAGTACTCCTATAAATTTATTTTATTATTATAACCCCATATATAGTTACTAATTATATATCTATATATAATAAGAATAATAACACTATATAGTTACTATCTGCTATTTTTATAGATAAGATAGGTTATATACTAGAAGCATAATAGTGGATAACACTTACCCACTATAACCCAAAGTTTATTATTGCTATAGGGGATATAGTCTAATTTAGATCTATATTAAAAGTATATAATACTTATAGCTATAAGGCTTCCTTCTCTCTATAACGCCTTATATTATTCCTTTCCTATATAGAAACTGCTAGAGCCCTATCTGCTACCTTTCTTATTAACTAATAAAACCAGGGCAGAATTATAGAATAGGCTGCAAAACACCTATATAAAGAAAAGATAAATATTATTTATTCTAATATAGATATAGTAAACTTCTTTAGACACCTTAGTAAGAAGCTATTCCACCTTAATAACCCTATAGTAAATAGTTTTATTATAAATATAGTTAAAGGTAATAAATAATATATTAGCACTTTAAAAGCTAATATTACTAACTAAAACTATATTATCTAACTTATTCTCACCTTATTTATAAAAGGTTTTCTATCTACTTTAGATAATACTAAACAGAGCAATTTAATAGTTATTATAGAATACTCCAGCTAATTAACAGCCTATAAATAAGAATAGAAAAGGATTACTATAAATTAATTTATTAAAGATAATATCTAATTTAGAATAGTTAATAACTCTATATTAGTAGAGGCTAATATTATTATCTTTAATATAGTTTACTCAGACTTACTTAGCTTCCTTAATAATACCCCTTATATAGTAGTTACTACTACTTATATAAGAGGTATAATAATTATAATTCTTAATACTAAGAACTAGGCTAAGAAAGTTAATAATATAGCACTATAAGCAAACTTTATAATATCTAACCTTATTATTAACTATTAGAACTAGCACTTTAACTGTTAATATATTAATATTACTTAACCTTTTAAGGGTCCAGGATATATACTCCTCTATATATATTATAACTATAATAGATATATTAACACTAACTACAGAGAGGAAACTAAGAAACAAGCAAGCAAGCAAATATAAGATCAGATAAAGGGGAAGCCCTCTATATATCTATATAACTATGAACTATATAAAGGACCTTATTATGATTTCTTTTACTATCTACCCCTTCTAATAAAGTCCACCTTTAATATTAAATACTAAGACCCTATAGTAACTATAACTAGTAAACCTTATAAGAACAACACTGCTAATAACAGATATTCTATCTGTATAATTATAGGAATATATTATACATATATATAAATTATAGATAACAGATACCCAAAACCCTATACCCCTATTATAAACTCTGATAAGAAATTAGAATCTTACTTATACTTAAAGGCCTAAATTAATATAGCATAATTAGCCTTAAAGACTATATAGTCTAACTATAAGCTTCTAGCTATATAATATAATACTACTAGTGCTATAGTTCCTAAAGCTAAAGTAATTAGTTATATATCCCTATCCCTAGAACACTAATAAGACTAATAGGATAATAGCTTATAAGATAAAGATAAAAACCTATAACTAGGATCTAATAACACATACTTAACTAATATCACTAAAGTTAAAGTAGTATCTATATCCTTAAAATAATAATAAGAATAATAGAATAATATCCTATAAAACTAATCCACTTTTACCACTAACCCTATATTATATATATAGAATAACTAGAACACCTGGAATAATAACTAACCTTTAATATATAATATAAACGTTTAATAGTAGGAAATAAAATAGAACAGGGATAAGAACTTAGCATAGAATTAGATAAGACATAACACTATAATAGATACTATAATAGATATAGAATTATAATTATTTCTTTATTTATTTCCTTTTATTTCCTTTCTCTTTTTTCTTAAGTTATAACGAGAACATCGCTTTTTTCAGACTAGGAGCTATTATATAACATAGAGTGGGTCTCCCACCAGGGTAGACCTCCTTCCTACAGCAACCCCTGCTTATATGTTTAGTCTTACTAGATATATCACACTCCAGAAACTTATCAAGAGATACGTTTATTTGCCCATCACAGGCAGTTCTATTTATCCTTTATTATTTATTACAGAGCTCCGCTCTTCATAAATATAGTTATATTTAGGAATAGTTAATTACCTCTATAACTATAATACTATGCTAAGTAATACTAAACAGATTATAAGTATAATAGCTAAAGCTAGAATAATTAATTTAGCTACTCTAGTTTATACTAAAACTTTAAATAAAATAATTTAAAGTAATAGTAAGATCTCTAAAAGTAGAGGTGCTATATCTATAAAAACATAGGTTATTATTTAATAAACTATATATAAAAAGAGAGAGATAAAGCATACTCCTACTTCTAAAGCAATTTATAAATTTAAGATACTTTAAAGATAGCTTACTAGTAATTCCTCACTTAATATAAAGGGAATAAAGATAAGGGTTATAATAATTTAATAATAAATAATAAGGAGGATAAAGAGATTAAGATATATCTCTAGTTACTTAGAAAAGAGTAAGATAGTTAAGAGGACTAATAATTTAATAATAAATAGCAGACTTTATTTTTTATCTAATTTATAGATCTAAACGCCTAATTAACCTATTTAGTAGATAAAAATACTATTACTAAGTATTTATTTAACTAAGCAGCTTACTATAGGATTACCTATTATAATTCTTTTAAATAAATAACTAATAATACCCCTATTAATATCTTTATACTTAATAAAAGATATTCTTTGGAGACTTTCTAGGGTGTTATTCTAAATATAGAAGCTATAGGATTTTTAATAGCTAGTTATAACTAGTTTATTATACTTAAAAGGACTAAGTTATTTAATATTATAATTAACCCTATTACTATAAGAGGGGTAAGTATTAAATTTAGTTTAGGAGGAGTAATTAAATTAATAGGAATAATAGTTATCTCTATACTTTTTAGAGAAATAATATTCTATATTATATTAATAAATACCCCCTTTCTCTTCTATTTTTTAAATATAGATAAACTAAGTATTTAATTTAATAATTTAAGAAACTATTTATAATAAGAAGACCTAATTATCCCTATTATCTATAAATAGGGTTATCTATAGCTACTATTAGATATAGAGAAGATATTAGCCTGGAATAACTTCCTAGAAACTAAGTTATACTAACTTTATTAACGTTTTAAATATCTATTAGTCTACTAACTTTATAGAGTTTTATAGTAGTTAGGCTACTAAGTTAAAATATAAATACTTAAATATCTTATAAAGTTTTATAAATATTACTAACTTAATATAGGAGCTCTAAATTACTTTAAATTCACTTTTAAGGATAACTATAACTTTAACTATACTATAGTTATTAATATTATTTACCTTAACTTAAGACTAATACTTTATATAGTTAACATTATTACTACCTTTAATATAGGAAGATTTCTATAAAATCTATTAGTAAGTATAGCACTTAACATGCTTAAATAATACTAAATCTATACCTATCTTAGACCTCTAGATATAGTAATTACTAATACCAGTACTAATTTCAGCTTATCTAAGTAGTATAATATACTCTGTTTAATATTAATAACTGCTACTAAAGTCCCTATTAAGGCTTATAACTCTATAGGTAAGGTTAAGAGGTATTATATAATCCTTTAAAGAGTCTATAATATAGTTTGCTAAGACCTTCTTAATATAGATTACAAGATAGTTTTCTAAATAGTTTTAAAAGCTATTCATAATACTATAGAGCTATAAGGCCTAGTCCTAATATTACTTATCTTTAGAGTATATTTATAGCTTATTAATAAATCCTCTCTATTTCTAGAAATCTAGAAATAGGGAGCCACTATATAAAGAGTAATAGAAAACCTCTAAAAAGTCTAGGCCTTATACTAAGTTTTAAAAGCCCTTACTATCTATAATAGACTAGATATATCTAGAACCCTGTAGCTACTACTACTCTCACTTATATATATCTACTATAAAAAGAAGGGTTAGTAAGAACTATATAAACTCCTTATTATTAATAGCAAAACCTATATGCTTAACCTCCTATATAGATCTCAGACCTTCTAATTAACTATTATCTACCTATAGCATAATACTAGTAATACTAGTAAGAATAATAATAATATATTAATAAACTCTCTAAACTAGAATACTAAAAAAATAGAAAAACCAGATAAGAATAACACTATACTAGCACTAATACTAATATTACTACCTCTATATAAGAGGGGTAAACTGCTACAGAACTATAAAGAAGCTATTATAACACCTATTATAGGTTTAATATAAAGAAGCAACTACTTTATAGACTAAAATAGATAAGAGGATATTATAATTAATACTATTTTTATTATTAATATAGCAAAAGCCCTTAGCTAAGAGATTAGTAATACTATAATCTTTCTAATAGTAAAAGAGCGTTTAGATTATAACCTTACTATCTGCCTATATAAGGAGAGCGTTATTATAGTACTAGGAGAACCTTTCTCTGCCTCTATAATAGCTAAGATAACTATGCTTCAGAAATATAGTATTTTTAAAATTATTCTATATAATGCTACTATTTATAGAGAAACCTAGATTTTTAAATCCTTTATAGTTTGTAAAGTTAAAGGAAAAGAGACTAACTAACCTTATAAAAAATTATAACTTATTATTTAAGGTTATAATAATAATAATAAGACTTTAATCCTTATATAATCACTAATAATTTAAAGAGTAAGTTAATAACTGCTTCTCGCTTTAGTGCTATTTCTTATAGCAGAGAGATTTATCCTATAGCTTAGAAATATTATATAAGTATATATCTAGTTCTAAATAGAGCTTAATAGAATAATATTAGTAAATCTCCTAAGCAAAATTTAAAGTAAATACTCTAAGAATTAGATTATAAGGATTATTAAACCCCTATATAATATTATAGAAGCTAGAACCTATTAGTGGGTAACCTATAGTAAGTATTATAGAGAAAAGCTTAAGATATATTAATCCTTATTTAACCTATACTTATTAATCTCCTTAACTATTACTAATAGATTTAGTATTATTAATATATAAACTAATAATATAATTAGACTTTTAATACTAGGTTTCTCTAAATAAGAGGATAATAAACTTATAAAAGCTAGCTTTATTATAAAGGATAAATAATAACTTAACTTAAATAACCTATTAATATTTAATAGTAGTATTATTATACTAAAAGCAAATAGTAGTCTTACTCAATGCTAAAAGGGATAAGGGAATAAGATTAAGCTTATTAACCTAAAGGCTACTTTAACTAAACAAAAATAGTAATATATTTAGCAAAGGGTAAGAGGTATATATATTATATTAATTTGCTAACTAGAGGTATACTTTAATCTATTTATAGCTGCATAGTATTAGGAGCTAACTGCTAAAAATAAAAAAGTGCTTAATTAATACCTTCAATAGTAAAAGGAGAACCTTAACTATAGCCTTATATTTATACTTATTAACTTAGTAATAGCTAAACTATTTATTTTTGTTAATAGCTCTTTTACTAATAATTTAGACCTCTTATTATAAATTAGATTTATTATTATCCTCACTAATAAGATAATAAATAATAATATATTTATGATTTGCAGTAATACTATCTACTTTAGCTTAATAAAGTATAAGAAGGTTACTTAAAGTGTTCTAGCTTTTAAAGTCTATAGTATAGTTACTAGCATAAACCTTACCTATACTATTATAATAATACTCTAGAAGGTTACTAACTGCCTTAAAAAACCCTATATCTCTATAATTATCTATACTAATTTATACTTACTATATAGATACCTTATTAAGCTTAGTACTATAAAGGAGAAGTAACTAATAATTAATATTATAGTGCTTTAATAGTCCTATAAGAGGAGGGAGATCTATAAGGTATAATAGATTAATAGTAATAATAACCCTATAGATGTTTTTATAAAGAGTACTCTAAATTAAACCCTTAAATACTTTATTAATAATAATAAAGTGATAGTTTATATAGAGAGATAGGTAACTTAAGAGGAGAAGGCTAAGGAGTTAGATAAATAGTACTAAGCATACTAAAGCAGCTCTAGTATCTTAGAAGAGGAGGATTTAACTATATTAACTATAGGATAAGATTAGCATATAATCCTATGCTATTTTTATATTTTAAACCCACTTTAGGTTTATAATAGGTATTAATAATATAGGAGTATATTTTAGCAGGTTATAGTGTATCTAGCCTTAAAAGAAAAGACTGCTAGTATTATGCTAATACTATAACCTACAAAGCAGCAGGATATATACTATAATTAATAGATATATACTAGGTTATATAACCTATTACAAAGTATATATATATAGTTTAACACTACTACCTATATAGTTAAGTGGAACTTCTAAATAGACATATATTAACTTATAGGCTTTTAACATATATATGCAAAGGGAGCCCTAAGTCCTGTATGAACCTCATCCCAGCGTAAAACCAATAATAGTATAGATACTTTATTAGCTTACTAACTTTCTCTAGAATAGTAGAAAAAGTTTAAAGCTTTTTAATAAAGCCTAGGGTTTGCTTATTAATAATAGGGGTAGTTTTCTTCTTCAGTATACTATAATATATACTAGCTATAATCTTTACCTCTTTAGGCTTATACTTAGGCTTCTCTAAACTATTATTAATATCTCTAGAGTATATAGAAGTAATATTATAAATATACTAATAGGCTCCTCCTTATTCTTATCCTCTTTCTCCTTAATAGAGAGGGTATACTTATACTTATATATTAGGTTCTTCTTAGGAGCCTTAGCCTCCTCTATGAGAAGGATATTATTAACTTCTATAGTATTAAAAGGCCTTGCTAGATAGTAATAAGCTTACCTTAAGCTAAGTTCTCCTCTATTTTATAGAGAATAGCCTTAACTATTAAGTATTAGAGTTACTTAGGGGGGGGCTATAGAATAGTAAAAAATAAAAAACTTATACTTATTAACCTTATTATCCTTAGTCTCCTCCTGTTTAGTAAGAGTAGCTAGCTACTCCTGCTCTGCCTTCTTCTTAGCCTTATAGATTACGTTAGCCTTAATAATATAGTTAGTAACTAGTACTATAGATTATTTATACTTGGGGACTATTTTTAATAATAGTGTTAATAGGTATAGATAGTTCTATATAAAGATAAGTATCTATAATACTTAATAATATATATAATAACTGTTCTATATATATAAAGAGTTAACTTATAATTATTATAGTGTTCTGAGCAGAAGAAGGAGAAAGAATTAAGATAGAGGGTAGTATAAATAATAACTATACCTGCCTAGCTACCTTTATAGATACTTAAGTGCTACTAATAGAATTCTGCTGCTTACCTAGATTATATTACTGTTACTTAAGTTATATACTGCTTATTTATACTCTTTAAGCCTCTCTTAAGAGATATTTTTATTCATTCTATGCCTTTATAGCTATTTTTAATACTGCTTTATCTCTTTTATATATATTTATAAATAGTTATAGCTATATATGAGGTTATATTACTATATTAGTGATATTTACTATATAGCTAGGGGGTATATTATAATATAGTTTATAGCACTCTTAGCTTTATAAGGCTATAGTGGCTATATACTATGGTGTGTGATCATATAATTATGCACTGCAGACTATTTCACTGCGCTTTCTGTGTGCACTAATCTATAGCTAAGATAGTTACTCTTTATAACTTGCCCTTACCCCTATCTATAGCTTATAATATAATACTTAGAAATAGGTTTTATAGTAAGTAAGTAAAAGTAAGTAGGTAGTAAAAACTATTATTAAATAAAATAATAAGATCTTATTCTTTTTTTATATTAATAAATTCTTTCTAAAGAGATAAATATAAGATAGCTAATTTATAAACTTTAACTATAATACTACCTTAAAGGAGATAAGGATATTTAGTGGTTTTTGGAAATTTAGGTTATTTAAGAATAACCTAACTATAAACTATAGCTTTTATTATTATCTTTCTTTAAGAAACTATTTAACCTCTTTATTAATAAATTAATGAAAAGCTATAAATATAAATAATATAACAAGAACTTCTTCTCTATAAAAGAGAGATAGTAAAAACAGAAATTATAAAGTATTAATAAAAATAAAATTATTACTATATACTATAGTAATAATAAGACTTAATATCTTATTTATAGTTAATAGACGTACTTATTCTAAGTAAAATCTAAAGCTTTATTAATATTTTACTACTAATTACATTATTCAATACTTTATATAAACTAAGAGGCTATACCTAGAATATAGGGTTTCTAAGGAATTAATTAAAAGTCTTAACCTTACATTAATTATTAGTTTTATTATTAATAGTCTAGACTATAAAGGTTTTTAATTATTTATAGTAAAGCTCTTTACAGAGATAATTCTATGGAGAGTAAATAAATGGAATATAGTTACTATATAAACTATAGAAAGAGAGTATCTTACTTTTTATAAATAGTAAAAAAAGACTTATAAATAAATCAATTTATTATAGCTCTATAAATCTCTTTATTAAATAATAGGCTACTTTAGTTTATAAGCTCTATAGTTAATAATATACTAAAAGTTATAATTTAGTATAATAATCTATAAAGAGTAAGCTTTATTATACAGGAGATAATCTAGCTATAAGTAAAACTCTATTATATCAGTATTGCTAAATACTAACTATAATAAGAGGTTATAGAAGAATATCTTAAAGCTATCTATATTATATTAACTAAATTAATAGTTAATAGATTTATAACAGCTATATTATAGTATTTTATAAAAGGTTTATTACTTAACTAAGCTTTATTAATAAGTTATGAATAATTATAGAAACCTAAAAGAGAGAAGAGCTATAAAATACTAATAGTAATATTAAGCTTAGATTTAAATAAACTTAGTACTCAACCTAAAGGAGTAACTTACTTACTACTATATTTATTAAATTAACTTATTAAATACTCCTATAACTATAATAGTATATTAATATAAAATAGAGAAGATTATATTAATATTTAAGGCCTCTGGCCACTGCACAGTGATTTTACCTGCTTTGCAACAGACCTTCTAACTCCGCGCCGCGCCTCCTGACAATACACACAGCCTTCGGTCACGTGATCGTAATTGCCGACCACGTGCGTCCATCCTAACAAACCACTATCTCAGAAATAGCTGACCGTTTCTGTCTCACACAGCTATCCCAACCACAGCCGCACTTGCACGTGCCCATCTCACCAACAGCCTTACAATCCTCAACTTCACAGTTCAACAATAATATGGTTTTTAATTGCTCAATTACTGTAAACTACTAAACTATTAACTTATCCTCTCACCTATTACCCACACTACTAATACTATCTCTATTACTACTTTGTCTGCTAGCTATGCTATTATTAGCAATACTCTCTCTATTTAGTATAAGCTATACTCACTAATATTCCCCTATAGGGCTACCTCTGCCTTAGCATTATAGAGAGCCTGTTTAAAGAAGGGCTAATAGATAGGGTATATAATAACCTATTTAACTTCTACTATAATATTTGCTTATTTATATATAATTTAATCATATATATAGGTATCCCCTATAGGGGTATTAAGATAAGCTCTTCTAAGAGCTATGCTAATAATATGCTCTTTATATAAGCTAGGTTAGTTTAAGAAGGAGGAGTTTTTATTAATTATATTAATACTAAACTCTGTGGTAATCTAGTTTATATTACTAGTAATAATAGGTATACCTTGTATATACCTAGCATATTAATATACTAGATATAGTGCTGCTATCTTAGAGGATTTATTATAAGTTATAGGATAAGGATAAGAGAGAGAAATAGGCATAAAGCCCTGCTTATAGTAGTAGAGCTTTTTATGCTTCTAGCTATAAAAACCTCTTAGAAGGTTAAGAAGTTATCTCTTATATATATAGCACCTTACTAAAAGGTTAACCTTTAAGCAAGGAGTTATTAGATATCTTATATAGTAGTATTCACCTTACTAGAAGGTTTACCTTTTAGGCGTTTTTCCCAGGCTATAAGAGCCTTAGTGGCCTACTTAGCTCTAATATAATTAGCCCTGTTATATATAGCATAGCGTTACCCATGCTATTACTATTCCACTAGTCTATTTAGCTAGAGTATATATCTAACTTTATATAAGAGTTTACTTGCTAGCAGGAATATATTAGGTTCCTATATTATTATCCTTAACTAGTAGAGGGCATAGATTAAAGTGCCTCTATAGTGTTTCCCAAATTATGCCTATAAACTGGGTGAATTTGTTATAGTCTTTTTTATAGGGGGCTGCATTATAACTATAAACTTAATATTATTATTTAAGCTCTTGGATATATAGTTTACTAAAAGCTTAACTTATATAAGTAATCTAAGACCTCCTTACTTCTTTATATTATATAATAACTCCTTAGCCTCTAGCTACTATATAGTAATTTTACCTACTTTATAATAGACCTTCTAACTCCACGCCTCCTAATAATATATATAGCCTTTAGTTATATAATTATAGTAAACTATTAACTTATCCTCTTACCTATTATCTATACTATTAATACTATCTCTATTACTGCTTTACTATCTACTAACTATACTATTATTAATAATACTCTCTCTATATTATAGTTAGTATAAGCTATACTTACTAATCTCTATAGAGCTGCCTCTACCTTAGTATTATAGAGAGTCTACTTAAAGAAGAGCTAATAGATAGAGTATATAACAACCTAATTAACTTCTAATACTATATTTACTTATTTTTATATAATATAATTATATATATAGATATCTCTTATAGAGATATTAAGGAGAGCTCTCTTAAGATCTATATTAATAATATACTCTTTATATAGTCTAGTTTAGTTAAAGAAGAAGGAGTTTTTATTAATTATATTAATACTAAACTCTATAGTAATCTAGTTTATATTACTAATAATAGTAAGTATATCTTATATATACCTAGTATATTAATATATTAAGTATAGTACTAGAATAGGATAAGTGGGACTTAGCAGTGCAATTTCTAAGAGAGCTCTCTTAGTATATAGGTCTGTTATAGGAGGATTATAGTTAAGAAGGGAGGAGGAGCATAGAGGGGAGGAGAACTTATTATTATTATTATTAATACCTTAATACTTAATTTTTAAGTTTTTCAGGATTTTCTTAGTGAATTTATACTATTTTCAGTAATCTCTTTTAATTAGATCTGCAAATTACTTTATATATCTTTTAAGCCTAGATTTATTATTCTAGTCTATTTATAGGTAGAGTTATATTATTTGCTATTCTTTCTAGCTCTCTTAGCTCTAGTCTTTATTAATAGTGCCTAGAGGTGGATTCTTTTACTCTTTTTAATAGCTTTTAAAGGCTTCTTAGAGAGTAGAGTGCTTTTATTATATCTATATATCCCTGCTATTAATATATATATATATATATAACTAATCTACTTTAAATATAATAATATACCTAAAAAATCTATAAATAATAAAGAATAATAATATAATTAATAGTTAATATAGAAAGATAGAGGAAGAAATTTATAGGCCTATCTTAGTTTATAAGAATAGTAATAGCTATATATTCTCTTAGAATTAAGGTGGGAATAATAAAGACCCTAATATACTTTCTTTTATATACTATTAGTAGGTTTTGGTAAATATACTCCCTTTCCCCCTCCCTTATATACTTTTAATACTATTACTATTTAACTAGTAAGTTATAGCTAGAGTAGCTAAGATAGCTATATTTAAGACTAATATAGTGATTAGTAGTCTTACTAAGCTAATAAGTATAGTAAGATTAACTAGATTAGTAAATAAATACTAATAAACTTCTTATTAGTATAGCCTTAAGTGCTAAGAGCAAAGAATATTAATATTTGAGATATTCTAATATAGTGAAGCTATAAAGTTTTCTAAGATAGAAGTATTATTAGAGAGACCCTTCTATATTAAGTAATAAGATTTAAGGTAGATCTATAAAAGCTTAGAGTAGTAAGATTAAGGTTAAGAGACCTTTTTATATTTATTTAGTTTATATTATTTTTCCTTTTTTATTATTTAAAGGAGTTATAATTGCTTATTTTATCTTTTTATTTAGAAGATATTATAATAATAAATCTACTTTGCTACTTAGAAAGCTTTATTACTTTAACTATATAATAATAAAACCTGATATTTATAAGGCCTATAAGTATTATATCTTCTTCTTATTTAAATAATAACCTAGATACTAGATTCTCTTTTAATAAGGGAAAGCAGTTTAAGGAGAGGTTTATAGGAACTTCGTTTAGTAAGATATAACTATAAGCTATAGGATAGCTAGCTTCTAAAGATAGTATAGATAGGCCTATAAATCTCTCTCTAGGAATAGGGGTAATACCCCCTAGCTCTTATTATTTATCTAAGAGGATATATACTAATTAAGATATTATAGTTCTAGCTAACCTTCTAATAAGATACTCTACTATAGTTATAATAACTTCCTACTCTACTAGTATATCTAAGTTTATTAGAACTAATATTTTAGACTTTATTATAGATTATAAGAGCCTTTCTAAGCTTTACTATAAGACTAATAAGGATATAAAGAATAAGGTCTATATATATAGCTTTAGTAACTATTAAGATATAGTATAATTCTATGTTAATAAGGCTAAGACCTAAAAGGAAGCTAAGGAGAAACTATTTTACTAATTTAGATTTATAAACCTAAAATATTAATAGAACCCTAATAAGGATTTTTAAAACCTAGTTATAGGCTTTTATATTAAGGATAATAACCCTTTATAGGTTATAGTATTAATTATTACTATTTAGTAGCTTTAATAGAGAGCTATTTTATATAGAGATCTGGAACTTATAGATACTAAACTTATTTATATTACTTACTACTATTTTTCAGAGAGAGCAATAAGAGCTATAGCTTAAAGTCTTAACTGCTAACCTATTAAAATTATTTTAAAGTAGTAGGTTATAGTTAAAGATACTCTAATTAAATAGTCTACTACTTAGTAGAAACTTTAATAACTATTAGGCTTTATTAAGCTTAAACTAATAACTATACTTTAAGTCTCTATAAAGATAATTCTAATAAAATAGAGGGCTAAGGTTAAAGAACCTTCTATAGTGCAAACTATAAGCTTAATTATTAACTCTCTTATAGAGAACTTTAAGACTTTTAATATTAATAGAGCTAACTATAAGATAGATATTCTAAGCCTTATTAAGAAAGTTACTAGCTAAGAAGATAATACTTTTAACCTAAATACTATAAAAGCTATTAAATCTTATAAATAATAATCTTAGAATAATATATAGACTTAATATTAGTAATAGCAGTATTACTATCTATAAGCTAGTTATAGTAACTATTAAAGTAGCTACTAATAATATTAAGAGTTTAAAAGAACCAGAGAAAGAGAAGGCTATAGAGGCTTTTAGTAAGAGAAACTATAGTAATATATATCTTTTTAGGCTTTTAGATACTACTAGTTTTATAGAGTAGTAGCTTATATTATTATTAGCTATATTAAATACCTTGAAGCTAGCTAGAAGGAAGTCTATTACTATATAGCACCTTTCTACTTTATTAATACTCTTAATTCTAATATCTAAGTTAAAGTAGATATTATTAATAAAGGCTATATAGCTAGGAGAATAGATAGCTAGACGATTTTAAGATATATTATTATTAATAAAAACAGCTTTATAAACTATATAGTAGCTAGTAGTAAAATAGTAGAAAAATAGTAGGTAAAACTAATAGAAGAGATTATATAAGTTATTAGTTATAATAAACTATACTCTAAGTAATCTATTAGCTTTATAGATTAAGAAAAGAATATAATATAGTTATATAACTTTATTAATATAATATTTTTTAGCTTTAAGCCTAGAAACTAGTATATTAATCTAGTTAAAGATATTACTACTATAGAATAGATAAAGGCTAAAAGCTATTACTTAGAACCTTATAATACTTATATTTAATAAGCCTCTTAAATAGTAAGTCTATCTATAGTCTGAGATCCTCTAATTTAAATTACCTAGTAAATTACTAAACTTTATAATAATAAAGAAGATACTAATAATATTATATTATAAAATACTCTAGAAGAGCTAATTAAATAGCAGAGATAAGAAGAGCAAGATAAGTCTTAGATTTAATATAGTAATTTATAGACTAGCTATATACTTATATTAAAGCTATATAGTAAGAAAGTAAATAGAAAGGTAGCTATTTTTAAAGCTTTTCTTTATTAAAACTAGCTAAACTAAAATATAATAGTTTATAATACTACTAAAGTAGTAATTAATAAGTATAAGAATAGATATAATTTAAAGGTATAAGAGGTCTTTATTTCTATTAATATTATACTTCTAGATTAATTTAATAAGATAGAAGCTAGTAATAAGAAGATATAAGAGCAAATAGACTAATAGAATAATAATAAAAACTATTTTAAAGGCTAAGTAACTTTAGCTATTATTTCTATAGTCTTATCTAAGAATTTATAGACTAAGTAAGTATAGTTTAACTTAAGTAACTTTAGCTATTATTTCTATAGTCTTATCTAAGAATTTATAGACTAAGTAACTATAGTTTAACTGCTATATAATTAATTCTATCTTTAAAATAGGTACTATAATAGAGGAATAAAATTCTATATTTCTTCTATTACTAAGATATATTACTATTCTAGACTTTATTATAACTTACTAATAGATTATAATTGCTCTTTATAGCTCTATAAATATACTAATTAAGGGAATTATTAATAGTAGCTTAGTAATTAATCTTATTAGTAAAGAATATATTAAATACCTAAACTTATAGAGCAATATAGTTAGAACTAATATAGAAATCTATAGAATTACTAATAAAGAGTAGAGGATCTAATTTATAGATATAATTATAGATAATATCTATATTAGAGGTAATATAATTTAAGATATTAGCTTCTTTATCTTTCTAAAAAATATCTATAATAAGAACTTAGTTTTAGAAGCCCCTTTTATCTTAAAGACTAGAATAATCTTAGATTATATATAAAACTAGATTATTAGACTCCTTTAGTCTGGAAATATTAAGATTAATATTCTATTATTATTCTATATAGGAGACTTAACTACTTACTTTCTGGAATTTATTACTAAGATAGATTATTTTATATCTTTATAATAATAATATACTCTTATATCTTTTATAGAGGAGAGAAAATAGAGGCTACTACTAATAGACTTAATATAGTAATAAGCTTAGAATTTATATAAGATAATTAGCAAGTTAATAAAGTTAAAAATAAGAAAGAGTTAGATATAATACTAAATAGTATAAAGATATATTAGAATATTAAAGGAATTTAATAAGTATTTAAAAGCTTATATAACCTACTAGAGAAAGTTAAGTAATAAATAGAGCTAGATAAGGAAGTCTTAGTGAGGTAGCTCGCTTACGTAATTATATTACGTAATAGGAATATTATGTAATATAGCTTAGGTAATTAAGGAGGTATTAAAATAGGTATTATTTCGGCTTATTAACTAGTAACTAGCTAGGTAGGGGAGAGAGGAGTTATTTATAC